>OMNV01009072.1:66415-108722 GCA_900303265.1 Brotula barbata | reverse complement strand
CATTATTCATTTTTTTTAATAGGTGTGATCTACAGGTGTAAAAAGCCAAATGTCCCCCTTGCGACTGAGTTTACAGACAAACAAATGGAAATAAATGTGCCAAATATTAACTGCTAGAGTTGTTGCTCACAGATTGATAGATGAATGGAAAATTGATCCCACATTATTGCTTTTATTGATTCAGATTTCAGTACATACGTAGCTCAAATAAAATATTCTCTTCCAATTCAACAAAACATGGCAGACTGACCTCTTGACTGTCCTCTGCAGGTGTCTGACTCTCCCCCGGGTGAGGAGGAGTTTGAGGGTTCCGGTTTGTTTGAGGGCTCAGGCTTGTTCGAAGGTTCTGGTGCTGAGGAGGAAGGCTCTGGATTGGATGACAGCGGAGAAGATGACGATGAAGAAGGTCCCATGTATTACTTCTTGGAGGAGAGCACGGGTTACATGGAACCTGCCATGTCCTTTTTTGCCATAGTCCACACCATCATCTCATTCCTCTGCATCATCGGCTACAATTGCCTCAAGGTGATCCACTGTTTGCTCTGCCCTTTCAATCGTAGGTTTCACTTTAGTCCAAGCCGGTTAGGTGTGAACACAGTTGTTTGGTCCAGGTGACAGCCTCGCTCACTATGTTAACCTTTGACTTTTCTGTGATTAAGACAGTACGCCAACCTTTTCAAATAACATGAATACACTTTAAAGTCATCGAAATTGGCAGAAATCAAAGTTTCAAAGCTCACTCTGAGTAACAGACTCTGATTATGAGAGTACAAATCGATTTATTCTGGCATGTACACATCTTAACGTGTGCCACATGCACTCAATACTCACCTAAACATTCTGACTGGAACCCTGTTGAGGAAGTTGACCGTGGTCCAGTTACAAATCAACTCTTTTACGATGGGACCAGTACAATGCAGTCTACCTCGCTTCATCTAGAACCAGAGTGGAATTGGTGTGTATGTTTGACATCACACACATTATACTGTTGAATTACCATTCCAAATCAAAATGGTTGAAAATGTCAAACTTACAGAACAATCGATTAATGCCCTGAAGGTTTGCATATTATTGTTTTTACAGCTCTCTGAGGGCATGATGAGTTTTTAAGGATAATTATTAATAATTATAATTAAGTTGTATTTTGATTTTCTTAAAGATCTGGTACTGGAACTTAGAATACATGCATAGTTCCATGTAACACAGCTAGCTTGTTATTGTTTTGACTTTCCTCATCCTGAACCCAGACATTTTTGACCATTAGGTGGAGCAAGTGCTCAAATTTGTACATACTGTACATGTACGACCGCTTAACTACTGATTTAATACAATTGGACACCAGCCCCAAGGAGAGGACAAATGTTTGTCTACGATTGTCTTTGTGCTTGTAGGTTTCATATAGTTTGTCCTCTGTCCCCCAACCTACCAGGTCCCTCTGGTTATCTTCAAGAGGGAGAAGGAGCTGGCCAGGAAGCTGGAGTTTGATGGTCTCTACGTCACTGAGCAGCCAGAGGACGACGACATCAAGGGCCAGTGGGACAGATTAGTGCTGAACACCCCGTAAGAGGCTGTCACAAATCCAGATAGACTTAGTGCAAGAAGTACTCCTAATCATTCTTTTATAAAGGGAAAGTTTTAAATACAAATGTATTCTTAACGTGTGCGTAAGTAGTGTAGTAGTAATTAGTGACCTTGTTGTGCAGAAAGACATACTGTAGCTATAGATGTATGGGTAAATGATGTATAAAATAGGAAAGTCATACTTTTCACCTGCTTAAAAAGTGTTTCTCCTTCACTGCAGCACCTTCCCGAACAATTACTGGGACAAGTTTGTGAAGAGAAAGGTACGTTTTGACCGCTTCGTTTCATCTGTCTGTCATATTTCACGGTTGATAAATGTAACAACGGTGTTTGTTTGTCTGTGTGTGATGTGTAGGTGCTGGATAAATATGGTGACATCTACGGCAGAGAGAGGATTGCAGAGTTGCTGGGTATGGACTTGGCTTCCCTGGATGTCAGTGCCATGACCCATGAAAAGAAGCATGAACCGGACACGTCCATGTTCAGCTGGTATGGAACGTCTTTACATGAATGACTTTATGTCATATTGTCAATTGGTGGTAGAGAACGTAAAACTTGATTTACTCCACCGTCTCCTTATAGGATTACATCAATCGACATCAAGTACCAGATCTGGAAGTTTGGTGTTGTCTTCACTGACAATGTGAGTTAAGAGTTTGTCTCGATGTTGAGGAACGCTCTTGTTGTGAGGACTGAGTTAGTAACACTCATCTTTTATCCTCAGACCTTCCTGTACCTGGTGTGGTATCTTCTGATGTCCATGCTTGGACACTACAACAACTTCTTCTTCGCCTGTCATCTTCTGGACATCGCCATGGGTGTCAAAACTCTGCGCACCATTTTATCCTCTGTTACTCACAACGGCAAACAGGTGATGATGCTGCAAATGTATTTTGCTTTTGTGTTTTCAATTTTTTTATGTTGTTTGTTCAAGATTTCATGTGAAGACAAGGATGCTGCTGAACAATGTTGTATTTTACGGTCACTTAGCAAAAGCTTTTGTCAAAATTGACATTACAAATTGACAAATTTGTAGTTTTTGAAGTCTACTGATAAAGAAACAGGACTAAAACTTAGCCTACCTTACAAAGTTGATAATCTCTTATCGCTGCATCACACTGACTCTTTACTAACGTGCTGTCTGATGCTCCCAGCTGTTGATGACTGTGGGTTTGCTGGCTGTGGTGGTGTACCTGTACACCGTAGTGGCCTTCAACTTCTTCCGCAAGTTCTACAACATGAGTGAAGACGAGGACGAACCGGACATGAAGTGTGACGACATGATGACAGTGAGTGAACGTTAGATAGATTCGGTTAGATGAATAAATGTGAATTAACGTTGAACTAAGTTAGTGATGGTGTCAATATTTGGTTTTGATTTAATAAGGCCGTAGTAGACCTGGTGGTCTTAGTTCTGTAGAGTGGACCCACATAGAACCATAGAAAACAATGCATTGAACATCTGGAGACACTTCTAAAAACTGTTTTAGATTAAGTGCTACATTTGTTTAGATGTACATAAAATCTCTGTTGCTGCAGAAAGTGTTTCCCCATTTCATTTTATCCTAAAACATCTGTATTTTTATAAAACTAAGATAAAGTACCACGCGAGAATATTAACTTTCAGCACATGTCCTTAGGAGGCTATTAAAGTAAAGGAGGATAAAATTCGAAGGACACATGAGTACCGTAAGCTTCCTGTCGTCCACAGTGTTACCTCTTCCACATGTACGTGGGCGTGCGTGCTGGTGGTGGCATTGGAGATGAAATCGAGGACCCGGCTGGGGATGAGTACGAGCTCTACCGCGTGGTCTTTGACATCACCTTCTTCTTCTTTGTCATCGTCATCCTGCTGGCTATCATTCAGGGTACTAACCTGACTCTTGTGTCCATTTTTCTTTTCTCAAAGTGATTTGCTTAGTGGGTAATTCAACATGTCTTGCACCCAGTTATTGATACACATTCACATCATCTATTTCCCTGGAATTGAAGAAGTATGATGTTAAAAATATGGTGATGAGCTATTTATGTTCTGAGAGCCGTTCACAGAATCAGTTCATATAAAGCAAGACAATGTAGCCGATGACTTGAGGTTCTAAATCTGAGCTGCTCGTGTCTTGCTGTGTGTATCAGGTTTGATCATTGATGCCTTTGGTGAGCTGAGAGACCAGCAGGAGCAGGTCAGAGAGGACATGGAGGTAAGAGAATGACTCTCAACAATGCAAAATCCACCTTAAATTCAGCTGGGATACAGGAAGTGTGTAACCTAATTGGACCTTTTTCCCACCAGACCAAGTGTTTCATCTGCGGAATAGGAAGCGACTACTTTGACACGACGCCGCACGGCTTCGAGACGCACACTTTAGAAGAACATAACTTAGCCAACTACATGTGAGTTACCTGACACGATACGAACGTGCAATTTTGTTGTTTGAAGCCGTGGAATTGTGATTAAGAGCAAACAAATATTTCAGACATCCTCTAAAATGATCTGTGATCATTTGTCTCTCTTGTCTCTCATCCCCTTGTTTTTAACTTTCTTCCAGGTTCTTCTTGATGTATCTCATCAATAAAGATGAAACGGAACACACAGGACAGGTCAGTGAGAAAAATGAATACATCAATTTATGTTCACAGATAACAGTAAATAAGCTGTACAATTAGAAAGTATAACACAAACAGAAATATAACATAAATCAACTTGAATTAACACCTTAAAGAATGAAAAGAGAAAATGAAATGATTGAAAAAGAAATGCACTGTAGTAACCTTTACCTTAAGACATTTTTACTTTTCTTTACTTTACTTTACTTTATTTGAGATGCGGTGGGCATCATTTTCTTCAGATTTCCCCAGGTGCATCTTTGTTCATAAGGTTTTATTCTAAATTATAGTAAAATGCTCAAAATTCCCAGAGAACAATTGGTGGGTACCTTGGGGTTTAAGAAAAATGAGAAATAAGTACAAACCAATTGCAGTGTTTTCAACATTTACGTAGCAGAAAAATCCATTCAAAATCCAACCTGGCACCGTAGTGTTGATATATTTGGATAAGCAAATTGCAGCACTACTATCAGGTCGCTGATGGGAGAACGGTCTTATTGTTGAGACAATGGTTTGTTTGTGGCCATCTTTCAGGAGTCGTACGTGTGGAAGATGTACCAGGAACGCTGCTGGGACTTCTTCCCCGCTGGAGACTGTTTCCGGAAGCAGTATGAGGATCAGCTGGGATAACATCGTCAACGTCGTGACTGTGAGAAAAAGAGAGAGAGAGAGAAAGAGGTCAGGTTAGAAATTCAGAAATCCGACACGTCTCCATCTTAGTTTTGTCCTCACATTTCTCTCCTCTGTTGAAGCTGTGCGCGCCTCAGCTGCGTTTCTCGACCGATGGAACCTTTTTACTCTGCTATAAATACACTACATGGCCTTTTTGTGTAACATAAACAGATTGCCTTTGATTGCACCTAAACACAGTTGCTACTGCTGTACACAATATAGTGCCTATAGCAATGTCAGTTCTAGTTGTAGTTTTAAAAGAATAGTTCAGAATTTTCAACATCGACTCCTTAAACATTTTTCTGCATACGTGTGTTGTTGTGCATCCTTCAAAGCATTTTTTTTTTTTAATTTTGGTATTGTTTGGTGGAACGTATCCGCCTGTATTCATCCATGCAGCACACTCCCGTTGTTGCCACAGGGAAGGGGGTTCATAGGTCAAATTTGAAGCATCAATTACACAAAAATTCTGAGCTATCCCTTTAAACTTTTTTCGACATGAGGGAGTCGGTATGATTAAGATATGAGTTTTTTTGTGACTGTTGCCCCTGATTTCTGGTGTTCTGGTTTTAGTTTTAACAGAGGGAGTCAGACTCTCTCACTCCTTTACTTTCTCTCTTTGGATGTCCACACTCATTTCTAAACTGTCACAGTTAATCGATTATAATTGACTCATCGATTTAAAAAAAGAAGAAAAAAAAGTTTATTAATCATTATTAGTTGCAGTTTAGGCCTTTAGGTTCTCCTTGTCTCCCTCACAATGACATACACATGCAAATCTCAACTACTTGATTAATAATCAGATTAATCCGAGGAGCGATTCATTTTCAAAATAAGCGATAACGACGGGCCTACTTCAAACACGCGATCTCGTACGGAAAACTCGTACTGGATTGACTTGCCGACATAATAACCTGAGCATCATCTGCGCGATAATATACTGATATGATTCAGCTGTATAAACAAACTCCATTTGCACTCTGAAGTCTTACAATGTCTCTCTGGATGTTTGTGGCCCCCCTACCTCCACTCGGTGTCTCTGTGCCGTAGAATATAAGATGGTGTACACGCACATACAGTAGGAGGACGCCACAGTTATTTATTTGTTGTTTATATACGGATCTACCCTTCTGAAGTCTGTTTTACGACGCTAAGTGCACTCAAACGTTTTATCCTGTGCATCGAAATGATAAGTAATGAATGTATGTGCATTTTGGTGTCATCTATATAACGGAGCAACAACAGAGGCTGCCCAGGCCTTTTGATGAAAGACATATTTTACATAAATCATAGATACATATATTTATTTTTCTTTCGGGCTTTGAAGACTTTTTGCGATGAACTCATCTGATGATTAGTCTCACTTTGACATAAATGCCCGGTTTGCAGTCAGAGAAGGAGGTCAGCTTTTGGGGGTTTTTTTTCTCGCTAGTTAGGTTTTTACGATAGATATTTTTAGGAAATCTGCATATCAGTTATTTTTCTCAGACAGTCACGTGTGATGCGACGCGCTCGGACATTTCTCGTTTCTCCTTCATAACAGTGGGTCCTCCGCTCGCACGCGAGCTCAGAAACTCTCCGCGTTGGGTTTAATGTCGATATTGTCGCTCGCTCCGTCAGAGTGAGTGAGGGAGGGTGGCCATATTTGCTGATGATTCTGAAGCGTCATAGTGGAATGGAGATGACCTGCTGTCCACCTGACTGAATGTCCTATGACTGAACCCTGTGTTTCAATACAGAATAAACAGATTATTTTAAGGAAACCTGCCAACTTGTCCTCCTTCTCCTATAATGCCTTGTCGCACGTGTGTGTGTGTGTGTGTGTGAGTATGCTTTCCTTCTTTTAAAATGTCTACATTGTTGTACTACGAAAAGTCAAGATTTTTCATATTTTCAGCAATTTCCGTCTTCATAGTTGGACTTCCTTAATGATGAATCTCCTCTAAGTCTAACATGATAATCCTCACTTTTCTCCTTCTTTTGTCTGACATTTAACAGCAGTAGGGCGTAATAACACCAAGCTGGCAAGCAACCGCTCCCATAATTCCATGCAAAATGCACCCGTCCGATGGAGGCGATGTTAGGATCGTACCACTATGAGGAACACTAAATTAAAGGTCCACACTTGAACTTTACCGTCACCTGCTTCAACGTAAATGACCAGAAAACTGAAATTTTGCAAAATGGCTGCACCACCACTTTCATTTCTAATGTGTTTTATTAGATATAAGTGCCGCTGCAGCCCTGTGCGTGTGTCAGATTCATCTATAAACACAGACTTTGCCCAGTGTTCTGACAAACCCATAATGCTTCTGTTTTTCTTGTGTTGACATGACAGCACTTGGTGGTTTTTATTGAATCAAACCCACCTCCTTTTGGCAGACCTTTATCGGACTCAAATATTGAAACTGCATCATTACACACTCAACTTCTCAGGTAACACCCATGCGTCTCTGTGAGCGTCTTTGTTCTCTTTACGATACGGCGGTGTGTGTGTGTACTGTATGTAAGTGCACCCGAGCTGTATATTGTGTATTTTTAGGCACTTCATACACACAATATGTATACTCCCTCTGAGTGGTAGATAAGAGTTGTATCTCTGTTTGCTCTGTGTGGATATTACATGATTTATACACACATACACACACACCCTGCTACATTCAGATTAATGTAAGGGCTTGAAAGATGATATCGGGTTACTGACTTCTAAATACTTTACGTTGTATCTTTACAGTTTTACTAAAATGTTGCTTGAGCACTGAAATACACTCAAAAGACTAGAATCAATAGTTTTAACCAGTTATTGCTGACTATCAAAATGCACAGTTACACTTGTAAATCTATATTTAACCTACTCTAATGTTTAAGGAACAAAATGAATGACCCATTTTTGCAACATAGGATAAAGTTTGTTTGAGTGTTTATCAGCAGGATTACTCATTTATGTATGAACTCATTTTAATAAACTGCTCGGGTAGGATGGATGTGTGAATCAGAGAAGTGTAAACTTGGTTAGTTTGCCGTCTTTGATCCATGTGCATCCATCCGTGCTTGCAACATCCAGTTACACGCAGCAAAGCACGCTTTCTGTCCTTTGTAGTGCAGGACCGCTCCTCTGTTAGCTCAGAGTTCAACGTGCGTTTTGTGCTGCGGCCTCCAAAAGCAAACACTATGATCGTGCAGGTGTGGGTTGGGCCCTCTGGCTCTGCCCCTCCTTTGGATAGTTTCTATAAAACGGGGCAATAAGCAGTGATCTGTTCCGGACAAATCTCCTGCTTCCATCTCCTCGTCCATCTCAGCGACTCCTGCCATGTCGTTCGTTGCTCCTCCTGGCTATCAGCCCATCTACGGCCCTGTAAGTACCTGAGAGTCATATTCCAACATTTTTTTGGAAGTTGTAGCTTTGTTGCAGCATCGTGGATGGATATGTGTATATGTATATACTGTATATATATATATATATATATGGTAAAATCAGACGGAGATCAATATGTGCAAAAATTCAACCTATGCATGCACACGTATAGTGAAATAGTAAATGCATCACTTTGTCATTCAGTGTTCAGTGCGGTACGGTTGACTAATCCTGTGTGTTCTACAGAGAATCCCGTATCTTGGGCCCATTTATGGAGGACTGAGAGATGGCATGTCCATCTACATCCAGGGCTCCGTTCCTGAGGACATCACCAGGTAAAGATATTCATCAAGCGTCAAAAATCAGAACCATTATTCTGCTTCAAACATTTTCCAACTTTCAGCTGTATTCTTACTGTTTGGTGTTGCACAGTTTGACGACAGAACACTTGGGGATTTCCTCGTGCGTTGGAATTAGGCTCAAATAATCTCCCTGCAATTTCAGATTATTTGTTCACTTCCTTAAAAGAAGTGAAGCAGAAAACATCTGGATCAAATTGAAACCTTTTCCAGTTTTTTTTTTGTACTGTCGCACAAAGATGTGCATCGGAGTCATTTTTAATCAAATTCCAGCCGTAGAAACTTGGAATCAGACATGATGATCGAGTTAAAAAGCTGTGACTTTAGAGAGTTAAACACTCCCAGCTTGTGAGTAACTTCATTCCACGTCGTAGCAGTCATTTCCAAGGAGGTAACAGTGTTATCAGTTTATGAGTCATGTCCACTATGGGACATTCCTCACCTTTTACACACCAAACATACACCCTGTGTAATCTCATACCGGGTGGGGTCGTCTTGGCATTGTGGGATATCAAACTTTATCTACAGCACACAACCTCTTTTCAGAGTGCCTGCTAATGAGTGGCCTGTAAAATAGCAACACAATTATGAGTTAAGTAAACACTGCACATGCCTACCTGACTTCATGGTGACATATTTTCTCTTTTGTGGCCAGATGGTTTTAGGATATTTCCAGCTTTGCCCCCCACCTGCACTGTTTGCGTATAATCAGTTTTCCAACAGGGCTTCAGAACTCAGTGCCGCCATGTCTCGGTCTCTGCTGGTCCTTTTGGCAGGTTTTTCATCAACATGCTGTGTGGAGAGTCCGAGTCCAGCGACATCGCTATGCACTTCAACCCGCGCTTTGACGGCTGGGACAAGGTGGTCTTCAACTCTCGCCAGAACGACTCCTGGGGATCAGAGGACAAGATCCGGGACATGCCTTTCAACAAGGGCGAGGCCTTTGAAATGGTGATCTTAGTCACCTCCCAGGGCTTCCAGGTCAGAGCCAGCAGGAAGTCAGATCTTAATAATAATAATCGTCATTACCCAACTGAATACACTTGGTTTTGCATTTTTGGGAAAAAAATGGAAACCAGACGACATTTCTGCATCCTGTATAGAATAATAAGAGTGATGGTGTCTGAATTTTTCAATTTTTCCAGAGTTCCTGTAGATAATTGGACGGTGATTGCTGAGTTACTTTTATTGAATTTACCTTTCTGTTGCAGTTGAAAGTCAACGGCAGAGATTTCCACACGTTCCCACACCGTCTGCCGTTGGAAAGAGTGTGTGCCATGCAGATTGCAGGAGACGTTTCCATCCAGACAATCAACGTCATAGGGGTGAGATCTAAGTGCTCAAATTTCCACCAGAGGCTTCAATGCAAATGCAAAGGTGTTATTATCCTACAAAGAGAAGGAACGTGATCTCCATGGCTGTGGCACCTGAAGCAGCACCTGTTACCCTCCCACCTTACACACACACACACACACACACACACACACACAGTATGGAAAGAATCTGAAACCTGTATCCAGGATCAAGTGTCAGCCAAGTCCAAGACGTCATTATCTCATGGCCACAACTTATTTATATCCTGGTCTTATATGTAGAAATTCTACGAGTTCTTTTCTATAAATGAAATATGTTCACATGATATTATTTTTATTATCCCCCCATGTCACCTCGTTCCCTCTGTACTGTACTGCTTGGACTACCAGTACCACTACCGCTAACTGTATTAGCAGCAGCAGACTGCTTGTGTATGTAACAGTACATATGTGACATCATCGTCCTCCCCTGAATGCTCGTATCCCTCCGCCGGTGTTCAGCACTTTAACAGCCGTGGACAAACAACAAACAGTAACATTTATGCCAAACATGGTCCCGGGATATGCATCATCAGAAAGTAATGAAAACTGATGGAAACACTCTGACTGTGAGTGATGGAGCGATTCATGTGTTTACGTTACGATCACCAGCCTTGACCAGTCCTTTAGTCAGACTAAGCCTCACCTGGTTATGGTCTTAGTCTAAACGCATGAAGCATTATTATTATTATTATTGGACCATTACTGCGCACATAAACACGGCTAAATACACACCGCTAATCAGCTTTTTGTTCTTTCCAGGGAGGAATGGGCGGAGGAATGGGCGGAGGAATGGGAGTAAGTTCAGACACATTTCTTTCTAAAAGTTTAGGTGCCGTACAGAATTTAACAAATCTTCTGCTCTCCACAGGGAAATCCAGCCGGTGGAATTGGAATCGGGGTACGTGGATTTAATAATCCCACGTTTAATCCCTCTGGATTTGTTTATGATTGTCTTACTAACCCTCACTTCTGGGTTCTGATTCTAGGGAGGCTACCCAGGCGGAATGGGAGGAGGCTACCCAGGCGGAATGGGAGGAGGAATGGGCGGAGGAGGCATGGGAGGCGTAAGAGTTCCTTTTTTCATCTGTGTCTTTGCAATACTTAGACATTTATCAAAGGATGGACGTACCAAACAATATTTAGACAAAATAATATTTGGAAGAGGATTAGAGCCAAATAAAGAATCCTTTCTGACTTTTATCTCTATTCTTTTCTACATTTCCTTAATTTTTGGGACCATAAAACTAAACCAGCTAATGATCTTCATCAAATCAGTAAACACTGTGCTAATACTTTTATTATTTTTTACACAGGGCTGCTATCCAGGAGGGATGGGAGGTGGAATGGAGGTATGAACCAATGACTATATCTACAAAATCAAACGATTAACTGCATGTGTATATTTATTTATGCCCTTGCTCTTAATCAGTATATCAAAGTGATTACTGTGAATTTCTACATTTCCTCCTGTGTCAGGGTGGATATCCAGGATCAAACCTGCCGGTGAGACGTCCGTTTCATCAAACATCCTTCAAAATGAGCCGCCGTATGTTCTCTTTGTGTGTTATTCTGATATTTTTTCTTCTCTTTATCATTGCAGGGCATGGGTGGGCAGCCAGTGTACAACCCTGTAAGTAAAGTAAAGTAAACGTACACAGACTGTCATACTTGTTTTAATCCCATGAGGATATCCGAGTCTGATTTTCTGCTCGTTGCGTTTTGAAGCCTGTTCCCTACTCCAACATGATCCCAGGGGGGATGTACCCCAAGAGGACCCTCATCATCAGAGGCATGGTGCCCTATGGAGCCGACAGGTATGTTAGGATTCTGTATACAAAATGTTTTCATCATGAATCCAAGAATACTTTCTCTCTCTCGTCATCCATCTGTGTGTTCTCGGTGGATCACTGTGTTTGGTCCCTGTGTTGCAGGTTGAGTATCAACTTCATGATGAGCAGATCCAGGGACATTGCCTTCCACATGAACCCCAGGGTGAGGGAGGGGGTTGTGGTGAGGAACAGCATGATTGGAGGGAGCTGGGGTGAAGAGGAGAAAGAGCTCAGCCTTAACCCCTTCATGGAGGGACAGTACTTTGACGTAAGTGATTTGGTCCTTTATTCTTCACTCACATCTTAGTAGTCTTCATAACACACCCACACCAACAGTTTTACCTTTGAAGACATCAGTGTTAGGCTGCAACTTCTACTTGGGCTTTTAAAAAACAGCAAAGAAAATGATTACTGCTGCGTTTTATTACGATAAATCAGAGGGAAGACGCGCCGCTCTCCACTCTCGTGCTTTATCAGTTTGCCCATACACATACGACAGATTTTTTCAATTGCCTGAAAGTGGCGAGCTTGTCAGTTTAAACACTGTCAGGATGACATGAAATCTCCCTTTAAATCTAAAATTATTGATTTTATTTTTGTTCATTTGAGGAAGTGTGGGTTCAATATTGCTGCAGTCCAGACAGTCAGACTTTGCTCTCTGCTGTCTTCCCTGCATCTGTTTAAAACGCAAAGACAAAGTTAAAAAAAGCAACAAACAAGAAAACAATTTATCAGAGTTAGCTTAACGTGTTTTGCACTTTCTTCATGTTGTGTTTGGCTCTTCGGGTCCACAGTAGATCCTTATTAGCTCCTTATGAGCGTTAAATAACACACACAACTGTAGAAATGATGCCAAATTTAACAACAAAGGCAGTGATTTACAGCAGTGACAATATTTGAACAAGGCCTGGTTCGTCATTATTCCGACTCATCCCAAACTTTCTGTCTCTGTTGGTCAGATGTCGATCCGCTGCGGTAACCAGAGGTTTAAGGTGTTTGTGAACGGGCAGCATCTGTTTGACTACTTCCACCGCATGCAGTCCTTCAATGAGATCGACATGCTGGAGATAGAGGGAGACATTCAGATCTCCTACATCCACTTCTGAGAACACACACGCCTCCACTCTCAGCTGCTCACGTGTCCTCAGATTATTTCCTGTGTTTTTAAGGTATTAGGTTTGATTTCAAAGCTTAACGGAACCCAGGGTGCACAGGGTGTCATCCTGGGCGTGTGAACATCAGCCCCCGTTAGACCAGACATTACCTCATCATCTGCGTTATTCAAGCCTGGATAAACAGAACCGATAAACATTTCAAAACCCCATTTTGTACGGATGAGATTAATGCTGACGGACGCCGAGGCACATTCATGAATTAACCCATTTATTTCATATACAAAATACTGCAGATATAAAAATTCTGTTTACAAATCGTAACTTTGACAATATAAATGGAATTATTATAGCACTGTTTGCCCCCAATTCAACACTCCAGCACAAACAAATCTACTGCCAGGCAGAGTATACGCAAATACTGGCACTCTGAAGGCACTTTGTAAAGTTGTTTAAGGCTGCCATCATGACTTGAGTATACAAACAAGATCAGTCTGTGTTTGTGTCCACAGACCACACATGAGTTGATGAAATATTGATTCAAACAAAAGAGAACAGTGCTCCCAGTCCCTGCTGAACGAAATACTCGCTGCATTTCATGAAGTACTCGGTACCAATCGTAATTCCAGAAATGTACGCGTTATCTTACCGAGGCGTTTCAGTAATGCTACGGGCAGAATAGAACCACTGTACACTTACAACGTACCTGTTTGCACCCCACTTAAATTAATCTCCATCTCCTCCCAGAATGTGTTGGAATATTGTCGTAAACTAAGTAAATATATGAAATAAAAAATAAGTGCGTGCCTGATGTAAAACGGCTGATTTTCTTGACTTCCCTTCAGTTTTCATCTGCTGCTTTATGTCTCCTCGTCTTTGCTGCTAACTGAGTATTTACAGTGCTTCACCTCTACAAACTACTGACTGTCTCCCAACAAAACAGCGGCACCGTGACGTCAGACTCCATTGGATGGTGCTAGTAAGGCGGACCTTGTGGTCTAACGGGAGGACCTCTGTTGCAATTTCTGACTTGCATTTTCAAAATCTTTCAACATTTTTCGGGTCAAGGTTTGAGGCATACGGTTATATAGTCTGAATATGCAACTATATGGCCGTATACGCACAAAACCAAGAAAGAAGAAAGACACGTCACGGTCAAATGCTAACCAGAAACGGCGTTTGAGGTGCTCCCAGGTTTATCGTCCCTGTAAAGCGTTCACAGGCTTTGCGTCGTTATTTGTGTATGTAATTCAGGGGGAGGAAAGAGCATCTACAGGGTGACTTAATGTACAGAAAATAACAGGAAAAAAGCATAAAAGATACAAATTCTGAACATACGTCGATATAAAAACATTAGTGCAAAGTCGTACAAATACCAAAACAGCATCAACAATTTTTACAAAATGTGTAATAACACTGTGCTTAAGGCGTGACGATAGCCTGGCAGTTTGTCTTGGGTGTCTCCATCATGTCCGTACCTCTGCTTGACCCAACCACCTCAGGAGCCTGAGCTTAGTTGAACAGGGACAGAGGGTCCACATTATCTGAGTTCAAACAGTTGGATCAGAGCTTGGACAGTGTCAGGGCCACAATTAAAAGAAAAAAAGGAGAGATTTCAATAATAAAGTCGTAATATTCTGAGAAAAAAAGTCAAAATGTTTAAGAAGATAATGATATTTTGGAATTACAGGTAAACGGTGCGAGCAAACCGTGACAGCCTGTGTAAATAAGGATGAGCAGTTGAGAAGTATCAGCTTCTCGAATGATAAAAATTCTTAAAACCAGATTATTACATATATATATATATTACTGTTATGTGGAGGGGGGGGTTTCCTTTTCTTTTGATTTTCAGCTTTTCTCAAACGTTTTAACTTTTTTTATCTCAGTATTAAAACTTTATTCTTGTAACGTGTGTTGTCCAAAATCTCGCTTTTTTCCCCCAAAATGTGGCCCTCATGCCCTCATGTAGATGTCAGACCTGTCAATGAGGAAATAGTTGCTTTGTGTGAACTGAAAATGGCTCATGATGCTGGATGTAAAACTGATGGAGGAGATCCAGAGCTTTGCTGATGCGCTACGTTACGCTACGATGTAGCCTGCAGTGAAACCGAACCCATAAAGTGGAAGCTCAAAGAAATTCCATTCTTATCAAATTCTGGCTTCCTCGTTCAATGCTGTAGTTGTTCTTAATTTTCATAATTCTTTCATGTAAAATCTTTGAAATTGTAAGATTGGTTAAATATTTCATGTTCTAGCGTCCTATGAGTTGACAAAATGCTTGAATCTTGGTCCTGGTTCACAAACGAACAGGGATATAGAGGCTGCTGAGCATCATGAGCTTAAAATATTGCATAAATATTGCATTGTCCTTCATACACCTGTTTCAGTCTATCCATTGTGCACACCGTCTGGTGTTCACCTGGCAAAGTCGGTCACAACTTCCTTATAGAGAGGTCATCTTTTTGACTACGTTTGTCTGTTAGCAGGACTTGTAAAAAATAAAAGTGACAGATTTCAGAGATTGGAGACGATCCGGGGAAGAACAAATTAAACGCATCAACATTTGAAAGTTGTGGGCCACGCCCATTTGTGGATTTTCCAATATTTTCGAATGTTTTCCCAAATCACTGTTTTTGTACCTCCTGATTGTTAAAGTTTTGTCATGAACTTTGGCGCAACATATGAATCAAAAGTTTCTTGGTGGGGGGGGATGGGCGTCATCGTGGTCTAAATTCTGTCTCCATAATATGAGGGCCGATGATGTGATGAAGCCTGGTTAGCTTTTCTTTGCACTCGTGAGGAATGAAACATCTGTCCCACGTAAAAAACACATCTGGTTTGTCCTCCAGTTCCCTGTGACTTCAGATCAATCCTCCACTATTTCTGCTGTGTTACATCGCAGCTGGGATCCTTCCGGTTCCGGTGTCCCTTAGTCCTCTACGTTAGCGCTTATTGATGAAGTTTACGCTCCTGAGTTGCTTGAGCAGTTTGTTCAGTATGGCAGTGTGAGAGCTGGTTTCAAGAAAGACGTTTTGATCTTTGAGCTACATTTCCTAAGGATGGGTTCATTACGCTGTGATTGGCTCCTTGTTGGCTGGGAATTTGTTTCTCTGATTGTGCTGCAGTGTGTGTGGGCAACATGTGCTCTGAATGCGTTTGCTCACTGTTCGCAGGTAACAATGTTCCTCCTGCTACAAACAATGCAATCCCTCACTTTGATGCTCGCTCATTTGGAAGGAAGGTTGGTGAGGTGGAACAATAGTCCCTCACCTCCTCTTCCTTGGAATTCCTTCGGCTGTGTGTGTTTGTGCAAAATGCGTCGGGGCAGATTGAGTTTCTGTACCAAGAAGTGCGGTCGCGTTCTCCGATTGGGCTGAAAGCGCGGCACGCGTCTGGATCGACCGCGACCGGGCTGAAGCCGTCACTGCCAGGGCATTTTCCTGGACCCGTCCCTGTCCTCCAGCAGCTCTACCGTCGGGGTGGGGGCGGGGGTGAGGTTGGGCGTGGAGCAGGACGGCTGAAGAGGCAGCGTGGCCGTGGAGGAAGACACCAGCATGTCCAGACTCTCCAGCGAGTCAGAGAGCGCGTGACGGTTGGACTCGTGCTGGGGACAGAGGACGTAGCGGTTGGGGTTGGGGTGGTGGACCTCCACCGTGGTCACAGAGTCCAGGCCCTTCAGGCAGAGAGGGGAGGTGACACCTAGGGGGTCGCGGCCCCCGACTGCCCCCAGCTCAGACGACGACTCCTCCATGTTGACATACAGGATCTCGTCCGGGTCCTGAGGGTCTGGCAGATCCTCCAGGGCCTTTTCCAGCTCACAGCGCAGGGACTCGAACGAGGGACGATCCTTCGGGCTCAGCAGCCAGCAGGAGAACATCAGGGCATAACTTCAGACGAAAAAAAGGAGCATGGATTCAATATTAACGGTTGTAACAGTTAATAGAAACCGTTATTAACATGATCCAATCAGCAATAAGTTCTGTTGATTAAAAGATTAATGACGGATTTATGAATATTTTATGAACCGTTACAGTTCATATCAGGGCCAAACATTCTGGTTCCATCTCTCTCAGGTTATTGATTAGACCCTTATCACGATCTAATGGATAACATGTTCCATTTCATTCTTGAGAGACGGAGCCATATTGGAGGATTAACCATCTTGACAGCTGCTGCCCTCGATGGCTCTATGGAAGAAAGGCTCTTCTTATCAGCTGAGTGTGATATGGGAGGAACGTGCAGACACTCACATGCTGTCCAGGCAGTCTGGAGGCTGTTTGAGGCGGTTACCCTGTCTCAAGTAATCGTAAATCTCGCTGTTTTCCACCCCGGGGTACGGAGTCTGGCCCCGCGTGGCGATCTCCCACATGGTGACTCCAAACGACCACTGAGAGAGGAAACGGAAGAAACATTAAGAAACCAAGGAGGGACGTCTGAGGCAGCTCTCGATTTCTTTTTTACGTGTTGTCACGTTTTGTGTTAGGTTGTAAATTTTATCTAGTGATATCACACTGATAAACTTTTGAGTTTTTAAGAGATGTTTTCTCTATAAATTATGAAAACGTTCAGAGATGTTAGCAGCTTCAGACATCATAGGTATTGTGAACTCTCTGAGTCTTAAAGAGGCTAGAGGATGAAACAATACAGTCCTTACAGAACATTCATCTTATGTCCATGCACACACTATAACCTCACCACGTCACTCTTGGTGGTGTAAACTCGGTCAGCCAAGCTTTCAATAGCGATCCACTTCACAGGCATCTTGGAGATCCGGCCCTGTCTGTAGTAGTCCCCGTTGTAGATTTTCTTGGAGAGACCAAAGTCGGCCACGCACACATTCATGTTCTCATTCAGCCTGGGGCAGACAGATCAGAGCGTTGGTCAGAAGTTGAGGAGCAGCGTACAGGACACAAATGAAAAGAGAACGTCCGAAGACAAAACACCGGAATGAAAAGCAGGAGCAGTTTGCACTCACATGCAGTTGCGAGCTGCCAAGTCCCTGTGGATGAAGTTCTTACAGCTGAGGTACTCCATCCCCCGAGCAATGTCAGTCATAAACTTCACCAGCATCTGAGACGGAAGGTACTGCGGGACACGTGGACAGAAAGGACGTTAGAGCTACGGATTAGTGCGTTCATTTTTCAACAGATTCATTGAATTGCCTGAGAAATCTTACATTTACGATTCGTTTTCAGCACCGATCAGCACTGATTAAGTAAATATACAGTAAAATCAAATAAAACCTGCAGCATCTCCTCTCACTGCTACAAATTTATTGCAGCTTTCTGTCCACAAGAGGGCACTACAACCCACGTCTTTAGGGATCTGCATTCACGTGTGAACCATTAATGAAGGGAGGGATACTATTCAACAGGATTGTGTTTCTGAAACAGTTGCCCAACTCCCAGAGCTTTGACATTCTGGAGGAACCTTGTTTTGATTAACTTTGTGTTTCTCCGCTCGGCTCTTGTGGGACTTCATGCGTATTGCCGTTCCCAGCTCCAAATACTCACGTCACCCTAGAACAACTTAGACTGCCGATCGGACGGAGAGCACCCGTCGCCTGTTTTCATTATCTCAGAGTAGAACGTGCTGCCAAATAGCTGTGGGTGGGGACTCGTTTACCTCCATGTTGACCTTTGGAACCATTCCGCTGTCAGACAGTGGTGCACTTTTGCTACACCTCCGAGGAGGTCACACTTTCAGTCACTTGTCCGTTTGTCTTGACTGTTGTCAGTGAACTTGTCATTGATCCAGGGAAGAACCCAATACATTTTGGTTGGCCAGATGGTGGCGCTCTAATGATCAATTTTACATTTTGGCCTGCAAATTTTGAAGCCTAAAAATCAAAATTTCTTGGACGCTCAATTGTGTGGATAATTGTCATAAAATTTTACACGTAGAAAGTCCGGACCGAGTCGGATAAGTGTTTTTCTCTTTGTTTTTTGATATCCCTTACAGCATCTGTAAGGAATATTGCAAAATGTACTCATTCTCCAGCATGTACTGCATCTCATGAGTGTAACCAGTGACCTGTTAATCTTCACCATAACCAGGTGGAGTCATAATTGGAGGACTTCTCAGCCTTGATGAAGGTATGTACCTCTACTCTACTATCAAACTGTTGTGTCTGTGTGCATGCGCATGTGTTCCGTACTAACCACAGGACAGTCTCCCAGCCTGGAGTAGAGCAGATAACTGTGCAGGTCTCCGTGTTTCATGTAGGGTAGGATGACCACAGGGGACGGGTAACCTTCACTCTCAACAGTCTGCAGACACACACCTGAAAACACACACAGAAGCTCCATTGGTAATGAGTCAAAGCTAAAGCTCCCCTCAGTATTGCTACACTACGTACAGTATATATTATACACACTCTGAGATTAACACAATTCCAATTTAAATTCCAACCCCATTATATAACTCAGTCATAATCCTATATTAAACACAAGATTGATTTCCATAAGATTATTTTTTGTGGGCTGTGTTTCCTGATACGCATTTTTTTTGTTGTTGTCAGCAGCGTTACAGGAGGAGGTCATCAGTGAGGTAAATGCAGCAGGTCTGGAGTAAAACACACCGCCAGAGTATGAGGAAAAAACTTGAGGCGCTTTTTGCTCTTTTTTTTTTCCCCACCAACACTGAAGGTGCTGTCACGTGACACCTAAGTGTTGTAGTTCTTTCTCAGGTTAGTAGGATTATGGCTGTGCAGTTGTAAATTCAGGCAACATAATCCTACCCTAACTCTAACCATAAGTATGGCCCAAAAATGTAAAATGATTCCGTGAATAAGCCATCGCTGTAGTGGGAGGAATGTTGCCCCTGGTGGAAAAGTGCAGAACTACAGGACAATAGCCCAGCTTTCAGCAGAGACAGGACCAGAATTAAGGTGCGTTTACCATTTTCTGTTAAACTAACTAAACTAACTAAGAATGTCTTGTACTGTATGTTATTGCGATTGTTATACATTGTTAATTCCCACACCTATAACTTGAAGAATGGCCAACGCAGATTTGTTTTGTTTACTGTTCTTACTCACTTGTAAATGTCACGCTTAACTACAATTTTTTTCCCAATTTGAACAAAATTAGAAGTTGTCATTTAAAATGTTCAAACACACACGATAAGCTCAAATTAGTTCAAAAGGACATTTGATGAATGCGTTTCTACCCAATCTATGTATGTCCTAATGTCCATTTTTTTCTTAAACCTCCATTATTCACATCCATTATGCATAATCAACGAACAAATCATAAAACAGTTTCCTTTTCTTAATCCCGTAACAAATAATCAAATTACTCACTTCAAAATCTATTCAGCTCTGAACTCATCATTATCGGATGTATCTTTTGTTATCTGTCCATTTACTTTGAATCGATGTATATTTGTTGAATGAATGCGTGAAGGGTATGAATGTGCATCATTCTTTGTTGACTTTATTGTATTAATTCTGACTTCCCGGCGTGTCTCTCTTACCCAGCAGTCTCATGACGTTGGGGTGGTCGAACTCTTTCATGCAGGCGGCCTCTCGGAGGAAATCTTCCATCTCTGTACGTGTACAGATGGCAACTGGAGAGGAGAAAGTCCAGAGGTGAGGCCATGTGCTTTTCTGTTGTGTTTTTAGGTTTTATTTGGTTCTAACCCTGCTGTGTTGAGGGGCTGCCAGGGTCTAAAATAAACTTTAATTCCAGAAGGCGTTCGTTTACTGCTAAAATTTTTTATTGAACTATGACATAAAACATTTGCACAGCATGCAAGCAAATAAACTTTTTCCCGTTAAAGTTTGTTTTATCTTCTATAGCAGCGCTGGAAAGTGGCAGCAGGTCATACAGGAAGGGATGGATTGTAGAACCCAAATGCAACATTTCTCCCTCAACTGTTGAATTTTTTGAAAGACCACAACGGCGTCACGTCTCTGACTGTTTGCTGATCAAAGCCAGCACTTTTAATATTCACTCTGAGCCCTGGCAACAACATGGTCTCTATTTTGAAGATTAAAAGCTCCTCTTAGTCCCTGCTAATGATTTTTTGTTTTGTTTTGCATACTTACTCTTCATTGTTTTCACAGCAACTTTGAGAACAGACTCCTCCTGAGTCAGCAGGCCCTCCATCACAGAGCCAAACTCCCCTGAAGGCAAAATAGGAAAACACACACACCAGTAAGCTTGGTTTACAGGCTCGGTGTATTACCAAGGTATACGCTTGAAGAGGTACATCAAGTAGCAGTACCAGCGTGGAAGAGTGATGTGAGAGTAAACAATTAATTGCGGTCAAACTAGAACAGAAGCAGTTGCGATAAAAATGAGGAGCGTTAAAGAAATGCAACATTAACTGTAAAAGCATCCAGTAACTGCAGTGCATGAAAGTAGTTAGGATGTATCTGGTACATGTTAACGCAAAAAAAACTCCAAAAGGTGGAGATACACACATTTTCATCAGAGTGGATAAAACCCTGCGATCCAACGAATTTGGAAATGTTTCGTGTTAGAGTTCTAAACTAATTTTCATGCAACTTGATGAGTGACATGCTCCTCTTCTCTTTTCTTGGACGGCAAAATGGAGATATGTGAAGTAACTACATTCATTCAATAAATACACAAAGTACAAGAAAAAGTGCAACATTTCCCTCTGCACTCCACCAGAGGAAGGAGGAAGCACCTGGAATTAAGAACTTTTTCTCAGTCAACTACCCTGCAGAACCGAGTGCCGAGATATGACATCATAAACTGTTACGCTATTACAGGCTTGAGAGGTCTTATATGGATGTGGTAGATAAGCCCTGACTGCGCATACACAACGCTACAACCTTGCTATTGAAGTGTTAGTTCTGGGATTTTACAAAACGTCATGATTTTAGAATGAGTTATGCGTGAACTAAGTTACTTGGCATTTAAGTTGAAACACTCAGGTATTTGGCTTTCACTTACAAAGTCCACAGGCTTTGAATGAACCATTATGGATCCCTGTTGCCAAACACGTACCAAGTACCTCTAAAAGCTGCTCTACAAGAAGTTATACATTTAGTAATACAAATATGTTCACTGTTGCCTCACAAAGTATTTTACCCTGAAAAGTTTGTATTTTTAACGCTATTTGGAGGTTTGTCAGTACAAATAGTACCCAAACAAAATTCATTTTACAAGGTATCAATATAGCATAATACAGATTTACTAGCATACTTTTAGTTTTTAGTGTACTGTTTTCTCATTTCTATCTTTGTGTTGTTGAAGAAATAGCACAGGGATCCATCATGGTCCTTTCAAAGGCCCACAGAACTGGTGTGTAATTGCCAAATATCTCTAGAATTCTGAAACGTAGAGAAAAAACCCCATCAACCTAGTTCATATATTACTAACATCAAATCATGATTTTTTTTATAAATGACCTGAGCAGAAATAGTTTGAACATGGTACCTTCTCCCAGAGTTTTTCCCAGGGTTAGTTTATGTCTGTCCACCATCACGTCTTGGAGCTTCTGCTTCAGTTCATCGCTGATGCCCAAGCTGTTTACTGAGGAAAATAAAAAGAGGAATTTTAATGGTGCTCCACACAAAACACTTTAATGAATACAGAAACGAGAGAAAAGTGCCTGCTTCTGTTGTTTATCCCAAACCGCAATGCAGCAACAAAGTGTGAAAACAACACTGTGACGAATTATTATTGGACTGAACCTATTAAAAGAAATTTTTTTCTTACTTATTTTGTTAATACATAGAAGAAGAAAAAAACTTCTAAAGTGGTCCTCAGTTTTTATTGTAAGACTTGGAGTCTATTGTCTGTAACAAACATCCACAAATCCCTGATCGTCCACAAATGCAGGTTATTTGGGCTCTAAAAGGGACATCGCTGCACAAAAACAGCAAAACAAGCATACTAATCAAGTATACATGTACAAAAAACAAATTGGCAAATTGCACAAGTTGGAAAATTGGATCAAATAATAATCAAACCCCAAAAGCGGCACCAGCAATAATTTACACAAACTCTCCTCTGAATCTATTGGAGAATCCCAGACCTCCTCACCCGTTTCACAACACTGCAGCAGAGAGAACTTATTTCTCTGTCCCATCATTATTCACATGTGGAGCACGTGACCGTCACCAGAGGGACAGGTTTAGGGGTGGGGGTGTAGAGTGATGAGGTCATGGGGGGAAGTAGCCCTGCCCTAAAGACGACAGTCCCGTTTTCACATCTGGACCACTGATAGAATGAGGAGAGGACATTCTGGGAGATCTCCCATCTACTGCGTCTGCACATCAATCTGCCAGGAGTCGCACAGTTATGTGCTCAGTCCCCAGGCGTGTTCCAGCACATGTTAGCGTGACCGGCTATTACCCAACACATGGAGCCGGGGGTTTGACTTAGCCTCCAGAATTGGCCAACATGACCGGCCAACATCCGCATCATAAATCCGAGACGATCCTTCCAATCCGGCCCTCTTCTTTATTCCCAGTGTGCTTCCCTCCATTCACTCTCTGTTCACACTATCTCCTCATCTCTTGGTGAGTCTCATTTTACAAGCTGTATACATTTTTTTCTGCATTTTCTCTCCCCCCAGTCTCTTTGTGGACATGGCAAGCTGAGACATGTGGAGGAGGTCGACGCAACCTGTGCACTCGCCAGGAACAGTGTCAGGACTTGAATGCGACCTGCCTGGAAATATGCGACCCTGTACGGTGTATTTGTGTGTCTCTCTCTGTGAGGACACACAAGAGTTGCTTCCTGGTGACAACACGCAAAACTGCAGCACACTACTGCTCTGCTGCATCAACACTCCACCTCCTCCGTCTTCCACTCTGCTCCTCAAGGCTGAGATAAATGCTCCTCTCTCTGAGACTATCTCTGAAGAAGTGCATTGTGTCCACATCCCACTCTGATACTAACGCAAAAAAAACTAAGGGACCTTTATCGTAGAACACACAACTTTGAAGGAAAAGCAACAATTCACAAGGATCAAGGTGTGGTGATCCAGGCCCTTTCATTGTTCTTTGTGCAGTCACGTGATATAATCTAGTGCTGATATACTCTCTAGTACTGACTATGTAAAATCATCTATGATATAATAATATCTCGTGTTAAAGATAGTTTATAGTTCTCCCTAAATAGTATGCGGCGCAAACAAGAATGTTTCTAGGTCTCACAAAATAGCATCTGGTCACACGAGATAGTGCTCGCCAAATAATATCTGGTGTACCCAAGATAGTATCCAGTGCTTCCCAAATTGTATCTGGTGAGAGAGTTGCTGCCAAGGCACCAACTTTTTTAGGGGCTCCCTTTGAGGTTGATTCTATGCAGGGTAGACTTGGCTTTTCAGAGTGACATTGTTCTGCGGTGTGGGACAACAGCAGACTCTTTACCGTCACCCTGATTTTCACAGACAGTATATGTATATTATAAAATCGCGCCTGCAAAAAGTATTTTCCTCTGAAAAGCTAAATGACTCTGTCTCCACGTTGTGATTTATGGTCATGGTATGGGCATGATAATGAACCTCCTGGAATTGAAAATTGCAGACTTGGTGCATTCATCACCGCTGCACTTACTTTGAGGCGTTTGTTGCTTATGCCTAACCCATCATTTTGACTTATCGTGACCCTACGTTGTGTACTCTTGCATATTTGTGCAGAAATTCAACATTTTCAATCTGTAAATCATAGTGGGAAAGACATAGCATGTCAACGTAAACAAAGCGCGTCAAATTTCATTTTGCCCTTCACGCCTGATTCTGCAGGAGACAACTTGTTGAACAGATTTACTGTACGTGTAACCCATGTGATTAGAATAAGAAAAAACACTGGGTTGTGCAGCATAAGAGACGGTGTGTTGTGGATTAGATCAGATGACTGACCACTCCAGGACTGTTTTCACAGCTGTGGGGACCAGATTAACCTTTATTAGTTTGTGTTTTGTGTGCCTCTGATCAACCTAACAACCTCAGGGCATGATTCCTGTCTTGAAATGTTGGAAATAGAGCCGACACTGTGCCACCGCAGTCAAAGATTTCCTTCCTTTGAGCCTGAGGCACAATAGAAGATGCTATTATGTTACCATTTTTGTATCACTGTCTGGGGCACAGATACGGGTTTGGGCCCGCAGAGAGACACTCTGAGGGTACAGCGCTAGAGAAAAAAAATCATCACATCTCAATGCACATGCAGGATGGGAGAGGAACTCACGTGTAGCTTCCGTTGTCCTCCTGCTGTAGGTACGGCGTGCGCGATACCGAACCACCAGCTCTCCACTCTCCATCATGGGCTCAAACGCCTCTCTGAGAAAACAAGCACCAGATACACAAAACGGTATGAGAGGCCACAGCGACAGATGAGTAAACACAGCTGAAAGCATTACATAGCGCTGTAATTCACAAGAATGCACTGACGACAGTTCAATAACAGATGTCCTCTGTTCCATCCAAAAACTTAAGACTTACATCATGATGCACTCAGTATCTTTACATGAGCTATACTGAGATAAAGGCAATTATTTATACACATCAACGCAACTGAAATTGGCACAAATGGACATATGGTCCAACTGACTGCAGGGAGTGCATGTAAACATACTGATAGAGGACATACTTCTGCTGTTTGCTTTAGTATAAATAACAATTCAAGTGTAAAAGAAGTTTGAAAAAAAGCCTTCAAATTATTTGAAGAAAGAGGAAGAAATAAATATGGAAAGAGAGGAGGATGGAAGGGAAAAAATATTGGTGATTCTGAATGTAAAATATGAACTTTGGCAAAAAAAGAAACGACTCCTTTTGTCATTTCAAGTACAGTACAGTAAAGTACACACATTGACTATGTCAGTCTCCACCTCGGATTAGCACAAGTGAGACAAATAGGTCAAAGAAGAAACAGAGCTTTTTGGCTTGGCACAACCGTGGAGTCCCTCCCTTCCACCCACAGGGCTCGCTCTCAGCCTACACACCCGAATCGTGTCTCCTTGCGTCGCAACTTGGCCACGTAAACAGCCATGAGCACAGCCATGGATACAGCTCCGGCGATGCCGATCACCACATACCACCAGTGCCAGGAAAAAGCCGGGGGCGATGACAGACCTGTGGGATGGGGTGTGGAGGAGAAGGAGACAGAGATGTGAA
Organism: Brotula barbata; assembly: GCA_900303265.1. Taxonomy (NCBI): domain Eukaryota; kingdom Metazoa; phylum Chordata; class Actinopteri; order Ophidiiformes; family Ophidiidae; genus Brotula; species Brotula barbata. The sequence goes on along the minus strand of OMNV01009072.1, from coordinate 82,754 downwards.
GGTTTAGACTTTAGACATGTGGGTGTCTTAAGGAGAAGTGAGAGTTCAGGGTTTGTTCAAGATGAGGCCTGACGTAATCGCGTACAATTTAAAGGTTCAATTTCGGTTCCTATTTCCAGTTTATTTACCTGAGGGAAGGGAAAAAATCCTTTTACTCTACCGGCAGATTTGTTGTTCCACTGAGATCATTCTAGCAGCCAACATCTCAAATACAACATACAATACGTTATTGGGGGATTTCCCACCAGAAGTCTTCCAGTGCGGTATGATTCAGCAGGCGACTCTCGAGTAAGATAACAAATCTAAACCTAAACTTAACACTGACTAAAATTTGCCACCACAATTCCTTTCATGTGCCAGTCCAACCTCTATTCAAAAAGTTCTGGTCATTTGTAGCAGTCTCACCCACAGCAGAACACACTCCAGCTGTTTAAAGCTGGCTAAAGTCTTTACAGCACTAACAATGGGGGCAGCGGCACCTTTCATGACCACGAGGAGGGCCTTACTCTAGATAAGGAGAGTAACTACCCTGCCTCCAATCCATATACCAATGCTACAGCATCACTCAATGGAAAATCTGGGTTACAGTTCTGGAAGTTCTCTTAATCATTCATGTTGTTTGGTTGTGTTTTTAGTTTCTCACCATCATTTACAGCCCCATTAAAAACCTTGACCATGAGCCCGGTGCTGGGTTCTCCCCACAAACTTTCATCGTGGTGCTTGGTGGATTGTTCTGTGTTTTTAACATGATAGCTGTGATTTAATAAAGGCCTTTACCCGACGCCGAGTGCCCTGGACTGAATGCCAGCTGCTGGAGAACCGAACCCTGATCCAAACCGCGCCAGTAGGTTATATTTGACAATCTAGGACCTACTCCATGCAGGCTTTATTTAATAATGCAGTATTATTGTGTACGCATGGCACCTGACTGTCCCACTGTGTTCGCTGAACAGAAACATTTTGTTACACTCCTGTTCAGAATAAAATACTCTCCTTTCTTGAGCTCATTCTCTAAATATCTACGGTGTGGTTCTTGTCCCTTCTCCTACATTAATTTCACTCCCAACCTCCCCCATAAACTCAAACTAAACACTCTACAGCCTCCACCCACCATCTTGAAATTTTCTCACACTGACACTCATCCATCCCCCACTTTCTTTCGCTACTTCTTCCTCTCTATCTCCCTGTTTCTGATGTTGGAATTGTCTGTCTGGATCTTCTAGACTAAGCAAACAGAGATGCTACACTGGTCGTCTCTCTGCCCCTCCTCCCCCTTCTCTCCTAAGGATCCTCTTCTCTTTTTTCCTCTTCCTTCCTTTTTTCATTTCAGATTAACAGGAAGGGAACTATCCGGCGCATGGAGGAACTTGCTGATATAAAATTAGAGAGTAAACTGGTGGGGGTGGTGGGGTGGGGGCTCATTATGATGTGTCACTCTGAGAAGACACATAGGAGGTTGTTTGTGGGGTTGTGAGTGCAAGGCTGCTTATTACTCACCACTGGATTTCTCCATTTCTGTGGGAGGAAAAAACAGAGCTCATGTCAATATTTTGAAACTGTCTACCAGGAGGAAAACGATTCTTTAGTTGTGTGAACCATAAAACATGCATATTTTTGCAGAATTCATACAAAAGGAGTACTGACTTAGGCCTCGTTCACACAGAGACAGAAGAATAATAACAGAAATGTCTTTATGGTTTCTGTTCACACACCCGGGAAGCCCAAAGCTCTAAACCCACCGCAAATCAGCACCAGGAAATTTAAATTTGTGGACATCTGTAAGCTTTACTGATACAGTGTGACAGTTCGAGAAAAATGACAATATGCAGGCACGTTTAGTAAGAAAGCTCTGTGTGAAGGAGGTAAAGGATCTTTAGGTACTACATAATAAAGTACAAATAAAGTTACAAACCAAAATAAGACAAAAAAAACCCAACATGACGCATTTGAGGAAATTTTAAGAGAAAATCTTTTCACTGTTTCTCCTCAACTATATAGAGTTGCATGTTAAAACAAAGAAAATGACATGAATATAATGGACAATAGCTTCAGAATCATTGACATTAAGTAATTGAAATCACGATTGTGTCACTCACCAGGAGCGATAAGGTTCAGAGTCTGCATGGGGGTCCAGGGCCCCGGCCCTGCCCCTGTGATGGCACACACTCGAAATGAGACATTAGACAAGGGAGTGGACAAATTGATTAACAGCTCTGTGTCCAATCCAGAGTCCAAAACCACCTGTCGACAAAAAGACAAAGCTGTTTTTACTTATCTTTTTTTTACTTATCGATAGCAGGGAAAATGTTACTGGTTAAAATCTACTGGGAAGAAAATGAGTAATTCAAAAGTCCCATCCACTTAGTGCTGCTCTGGCGTTGTTGTAACATGTATCCTGTATCTAGTTTAAACTGGGAAGGTTACATAAAGGCCAACTACTTTCGATTGACCCAGATCGTATATTGTATTACAGCTGTTTTCATCATAACGCCCATAGTTCAGAGGAACGTTACCAACACACTGTGCATCCTACTCTCCATTCTGTTGCAATATTTGTAACTATGACAATAGTCAACACACATAACACTATAAAACTGGGGGGTAACAGCCTAACGTGTCACTGTTAAAAATAACACTCCAAACATTAGTTAGACTTTGAGGCTGTAGCTCGGTCTGCCGTGTTTTGAAGATAGCCGAGCATTCGATCTGTGAAACCTGTGGAACTCATTCAGCTCAGCTCCGTTATTCTCTTAGCATTTTATGACATCTTGTTTGAGTTTCACTCTTAAACCTCGACATCTGTGGTTCTGGGCTCCACCTATTCATTTGGGTGGGACAGCGACATATCTAAACCTGACCAGCTTTCTCTGGCAAATATGGGGCGCAAAATCTAAAACGTTAGTATTGCTCCTCATTTAAACAAGAAATATTTTTTGTCAGGTGTGTGTGTGTGTGTGTGTGTCCTAGACTGACCTGCTCTGTGTTTGGGGTGCTGTACTGCAGCCGGTAACCCTGTAGATCCCCATTCAGCTTCCCAGGGGGCTCCTCCCACGTCAGCCGTACCTCTGTCCCATTTAGCACCGCGCTCACGTTGACAGGGGGATTGTCTGGCACTGAAACACAAGTGACACAGGGGTTACACAATAACATTAAGAACTCTGAGGGATTTCGCATGTCGGAGGATTAGGACAACACGTGTTGCTCAGGGCGTGGAGGTGTACGTGTCAAAGGTTTGTGGGTATAAATAGGGAGGCGACAGTGCTACGAGCAGCTCCAGGACTAGGGGCCAGTGGGTTGGGGGCTAACCAGGCGTGTGTTGTTTTGACAGGCTGAAGCCTCCGGGGTGTGGACATCTGCAACAGCTGGAAGGGTAAGAATGTTGAGAATTCAACGTTTTTTGTACAAAAAAAGGGGGCCATTTTCAGAGCACCGCAGCTGAGGCGATTCATCCGAGTTCAGAAGCCAGTTGCGAGGCGCTCTCTCTCCCTCTCTCTGCCTCGGCATGGTTGGGTGAACACATACAGACCCATGCTGAGGCCTTCCACTCCTCTTTCTCTCTCCTTCACGCTTTCCTTTCTTCTCTGTCGCCCCCTATTTCTGCTTTATTCTCTCTTGCCTGCCCCTTTCTTTCTGACGCATTGGAGCAGGGAGCGAAAAAAAAAAGGCTGTTGGCAGCAAAAAATATACCCAGTGGACGGAAAACTTCGCTGAATCACATGCTAGAAATAGTGTGAGGAATTTGTGTATGTGAGAGAGAGCGAGAGTGTGTGTTTGTGATTTAGTTTTCTGTGTGGAGTCCAAATCCAAGAACTTAATGCAGAGAGACGACAGCGCCACAAGTTTGAGTTTAGGTTCCCTTTGTCTTTGCTTCTCACTAACACGCACGCACGCACGCACGCACACACAGAGCAAGTACTGCGAGTTTGGGAAACATGGACTCTATGGATGATGTTATCAGGAAGCGTTTGGCGGCTGATTGTTTCCACATGTGGTCCTGGTCTGACTGCCAGTGGCAATACAAACTACCTCCAAGTCCATTTCTTTCCAGCAGTGCAACTCCACCTACAGCCCGCGATCCATCATCCACCTCTCCGCTAACGTCTTTCAGCCTACCCCACCCCCTTTCTTACTGTTTCTTTCCCCTCCCTTCTTCACCCTTACTCTTATTCATGATTACATCGTCTTCTTTCCAAATGTTCCTCTCTCCGGCCGCTCCATCGTACTGTTTTGCTTGTTGGAGCACTGAATAACGGGGCAATTTTTCTGAGACCAAGCTTGGAATTATTAGTAAATTCACTCATTTAAAATGAATATATTGTCAATAAATTGATTTGAAATGTATATACTGTGTTGTGTGAAATCATTTATATGTTTGGTAAGTAGGCGTACACTTTGATGGCGCTAAAAACAGACAATAGACAAAAATTAGTTAATACGGTGAAGTTTTTTTCCAAGCATTGTCGCCGCCATCGCTCTGCGTGGTTTCTCTTGAACGGAAAGAACAACGCTGAAACGCTGGGTGCTGGCTTAGTACGGCTTTACGCGGCTATGGAAGGATTCACCGGCGATGGGAAAAAGTGAAACGAGATGTTAATTGTTAACGTAAAACTCTTGAGTGGAAAAATATTTGGGCGGGCGTCAATGGAAAAACAGTAAAAGATGTGTGTTCCTTTGTCTTCCACATGTATGCAGTCAGGGCTTGGAAGAGTTTTCAATCACAATTAGTTCACTACAGTAACGGTTAACATCTGCATACACGGCAGACTACTGTTCCACATCCTGCTGTTATTGATGACAAATAGCCATGCTTGGCAGCTTTCAAAGCTTGTTTGGAGGCTTCATCTGTCCCTCAGTCGCTTTTGTCTCTGCTAGGGTCAACACGCAGATGGAAAGGGTCGTCCGAGCCAAAAACTTACGCACGAGCCTGCGATTTGAACTTGCTGTCGGTTCTCCATAAATAAACCAAACTCAGCACTACGTAGGAAACATCTTTCACAGTTCACACAGCACAAATCTTCGTGACATCACAAATGTAACAATCTTCCACAACATCCATCCATCAGTATGTACATCTTGAAACGTTCAAACAGATTCTGTGAAATTGAGTCCTTTAATGGTTGGCTCCATTTTTGCAAGAAGGGTCATTAAATGGGATTAACTGCAACATGTACAGTATATGTGTGTGTGTCTTGTGCCACGTTTTCATGACTCACTTCCATCCACTAACAGTGTCCCATAAATATGGAGTAATTCATTCATCCCTTTATAGGTACAAACAACAGTATGAAACATCATTTGTGGCTATTTATGTGGGCTCTACAAAAAATTACAAATAACCTTTCTGTCGGTGCTCACCAGTGGCTACACCGCAGCAGTTATGAATATTTATTGCCTACTGGGACCTTCTGACACAGCCAATAATGAACGAGTGTGACTACTCATTGAGGAAAGACTTCCCAAAAATGTCAAACAAGGGAATGAGTCAGGTTCAAACTGGATAAAAATTGATGGACTGACTCACTTTTTTGTTATCTAACATTTGGCTGCAAATCTTGAGCACCTGCAGTAAACGTGTCAAAACAAAAAAAGATACAATTATAAAACACTTGTGTTTATGAAATCATAACAAATTTCACCAGGTAGCCCATGACTCTAGGGCTATTTAGATTTTCACAATTACACCAAAATACTTCAGTTTCATTGATAAATTTCATGTTTTTTGGTAATTATTTTTGCATTTGCATTTCAGGGGGGGGTTTGCTGTTTTTTTTATTGCCAATGGTTTTCAATGTCACTGAACCCTGCTACATCTGCCACCATGGATAACATTCATCGATAACCTAGCCAATACACCACATAGCATAAGCTCATGTCCCTAACTTACCCTCTGACTGGGACTCCGACTGAGCCAGCCAGACTTCCTCTAAAAAAGTAAATACTAGTATACCAGTTAATACTATACCAGTATTAACTGTGATGTAGAGTACATGCATTACTTGCTAGTAGTTACACACTTGCCAATTGTTACACATACACACAGTATTTATCCTATAGCATCACGACAGCTTTAGGGTGACATAGGTCGTCTCACTTCCTCTCCCACCATCCTGGCCTGTCCTCTTTTACTATTCTCTCTTCCTCTGGGGGAATAGTGGGCTTTGGGAAAATAAAATGAGTGTTTTTTCTGAGCGGCCCCTTCGCCTGCTCTTCCATCCCTTGCCTACTCCCATTTTCATCCCTCTCTTTCATTTTCCCACAGTCTCCTGCTCTGTGCTCACTACTTTTTTCCACCCTCAAGAAAGAGGAATCACAGGTCACCTGGGGTCAAAAAGACAGGGCGGTGGGGCAGACATGAAAGATGAGAACCAAAAAAAAAAAAGCTTGTTGTGCTTGTTTGGAGATGCAGGATATAAATTCCTCAGCAGTGTTTGTAGGATTTGAAGAAGGAGAGGGGAAAATTTTGCCTACTGCAAGAAAACGGAAAAGACGACGACCAATCTACTGACGCGAAACGAGGGTGGATGTGATGTCAGAGAAAAGAGTTGTAGAAAAGTCTCTGTAAGGGTGAGGTGAAACACTTCTAGGAGGTGGAGGAGCAAAGAAATGACTGTTTATGCCAGAACACACCACATGTCAGAGCTAATGCAACACATATTCGGAAATACGGCATAGCTGCCACAAATCCACCTCTCCTTATTCACTGCCTCACTCCCTTTTACCACTGAATCCAATTAGACTCATATCTTTTGTTGTGTGTCACAAAGACAACGCAACTCAGGCTGTCCATCCATCAGCCTCAACACAAAAACAAGCTAGCTATTTCCTCAATGGAAATCAAGCAATTTTGTACATTTTTAAGATTTTTCAACAGTATGTTTGAGCTCATTGCTGCCTGTCAAAATTTGTCCATAATGACTTCTTTTGGAAAAACCAATAGAGGGGAACGTAACATAAAAGTACTTTTTACTGGCAGCTGAATCTTCTCATCTTGGTGTTTTTGGTCTCACTTCTTTTTTACTTGTGAGAGCTGAAGTAAAACAATACATTCAAAAATGTACAATTTAGCAAAACAGATGTATTTTCCCCCAAGCCTGGAAGTTTGTCAAATGAAGAAGAGAAACTTGAAATTCCTGCAAATCCGAAAGCCACTTTTTGTTGTTCTCCATTGCAGCGGTATGCTTAAGGACTCTTACTTCTCCCTTTCTCTGTTTATGATACACTGTGTGCATGTTTTTTCATAGTGTAAGCAGCTTCCATTATGGAAAGCCCCGTCATCTCTCTCATGGCATATCTCTCCACTTAGTGTACACTATTTCCACCGCTATTCATCTAGGGATGGAGAGAGCATGAGCTGGCATGGAAAATCCCACCTCAGTTTCAAGGCAAACACAGTGCAGAACTAGCATTACAGTTTGGACAGAGCACTGCGATCCTAACTGAAGCCTTTCAGGAGGATTTACATCCAACCACCCCCACCCCTCTGCCCATCTACACCTCCTCCTCACTTCACAACCAGTCCTTCTCTACCTCAACAGTTTACATTTGGACCTGGGTTGTAAATTCAAAGAGGTACAGTGACTGGTGTGTGTCTGGCATCATTCTTCATAAACAGACTACATTAAGAAGCACAGGAAAAAACAGCACATTATGGGCCCATTTAGACGATCTACGGTCTGGCACACTACAGCGCAAAGTCCACATTGCGATCTGAACGCCGGATAATGTCGGAGTAGGGCGCAAAGGGGTAGTATTACGGCACATAATTAACCATAGGTGGGTTTTGGGCCAAAAACATCAATGGCAGCACTGAAGGTATAGACATTTTTATTGGACCTTTTATTAGTTTTAACCCATAAAAGTCTACAATTGCATATTTCACAATCCACAAACATGTAATTTTTTGAGTGCAACAGAGAGGAACAGATACCTGGGCATATTTGGAACTCAGGATTCTTGAACTTCCTCAATGTCCCCTCTCTGCAACTTCCTACTGAAAGGTTACTGTGACAATCACAGGAGTGAATGCTTTAGGGGCACCACAGTGGCTCACAGGTTAAGGTGCGTACCACATAATGCAGCGGCGCGTCTGTCTCTCCATTATAACTATCATAATAAAAGCACAAAATGCCACAAATAAAAATTCTAAAAGCCACAAATGCTTAAACTTTGTAACCTATTTGACTTTACTGTGACAATGCCAACGCCAACACCTTTTCTTTCCGGCTTTGTTTAATGGTTCCGAACATTCACAGTTCACGCAGTTCAAGTCAAAGGAAGATGATGAAATGCTCTGTTCTATTCCCACACATTAAAGGTTATAGAAACTAGAACAAGTAATACTTCATTCCCCTAACAATTTCCGCTCACTAACAAAAACTGAGCTCAGCAAAAAGCCCTGCTCACGTAGGTACTGACATGTAAATTGGTTAACAATGCGTGGATGCTTGCCGAGGCATCACCGATACTCAGGAGGTTTTCTTATTGTGTTTAATATCTGGATCTGTCATCGCCTTGTTGTTGAATTGTGGATGAGACAAAAACAACGCAGTCAACAAATTTCTGCATGAATTCCTTCCTGATAACATAAGTGAGATGTGACAGAGAGACCACGTCGTTGGTGTCCCCATGTTGCTGATCAAGATACCCAAATGCAAGACAACACTGTCACATACCTTGAATGGCAGCGCTATCTAAGGACGTGGAAAGTGGTAAAGTGAGTACGAAGCATAAATGTTGTGGAGCCAGAATGTTAATATGTAATGCCAGAAACCTGGCTGTTACTGTTTTGCTGTTTAAGGAATTCCAAGTTGCCTGGTGTGAAATGCAGCAAAATTCTTGTCACCAATTCTCATGAGAAAATCTGATTTTCCACAGTCAACAGATTTCAGAGACTCATTCCAGAGATAGAGAAAAAATGTAGCATAAATAAACATGTAAACATGAGTACCGTGCGTGCGAGATGACCCGAGTCTGAAATAGTTATCCTGATGTTAGGGTTTATGGTTGGTAACCACCAAAACAAACAGATGCAACTTCACTGCTACTGTTTAGCATCAGAAGCAGAAAACAGGAACGCAGTCTCAACCCTTGACCTTGACCCACTTCAGAAGAAGTCATCACACACAAACCCACATATACATGCTCAACATCCTGAGTAAAAACAAACAGTCCAACACTCTCACCTCCTTCTTTGGTGTGTAGCTCCACCCAGGGGGTCCACTCAGATGGGCCCTGGCTGCTGTGACAAGACACTCGAACAGCATAGGGGCTGTGGGGCTCCAAGTCTTCGATGAGGTGGGTGGATGGTGGGATGTTCACATTCTGGTTGTGGATCATCTTATCCAGGCCTTCGGTGACAAACTCTCCTGTATGCTTGGCCTGGAACATTTAGATAATAAACTAAATTACAAGGTTTGAAAGTGCTAGACAAGTTTTACATGTATTTGTGTATGTAATGAGGCTGACGGGGCAATGCAGCAATTCAAAGTTGACGGGCAGAAATTCAGTAAAATCTGCTTGATTGTTGCTTTGGATGTGACTCAGCAAGGTGCACGTAGAGCAGAACTCATCAAGCAAAGATTACAGACAGAAACCTGCTGCCTCGGCAAACCTGTGGTACACATTTAAAGGGAAACAAAAGGTTGGGGGGAAAAAATTTTGCTCCGCTGCAACAATCTGAAAACCACATTAAAGACTGCTCTGGACAATTGTTCCCTGATGCATTACTCACTATAAAGCAGCTACTGCGGGCTACAAGCCGCACGCTACGTGGGCGGCTTAAAGTCAGTGTTAACAGAGACTTGTAAACACCGGACATAAAACTGAAGGAGCTGCTTTACAAAAAGATCATTGTGAACGTGTGAGCAGGTGCTGTTATGCCATTATACGCTGCAGTGACAAAAATCACTATGAGACAATATGAGATTAACTGAAAAGTCATAAGCAGCTGGGCTGGTTATTATTCCGAGTTTGGTGGTGTGATCACAAAGAATGTTAAGTTGTGTGCATGAATGAAGAATGCGAGTGTGTGAGGGAACAGCAGTCACTCCTGACTCATTGAATCAGCATCCAGCCTGTAAACAAGTGTGCTTAATGTGATAGTACAGCTCAGCCATGAGTCACACTTGAGCGTGCATACCCTTTGTATGGCTCAGACCCTAAATACCTGCTGTCAGTCTTTTTGTCTTTCTTTCCATTATAATATCTTTCAGCTCTCTGCAGGGCAGCCTTTTTCATGTTTTTCTCTTCACCACACAATGAACTATTAAATTCGGATTTTTTTACCCTATTTTGCTCTCGCCGGCCCCTCTGCTCGTTCCCCTGTGCGGGACGAGGGGGTACTCGGTTGAGAGGGATTGGGGGGGGTTGCAGTTTTATTAGAACCAGACGTTTATGGGTGGTGCAGTGTTGCTGGCTTCTTCCAGGAGAAAAGTTCCTCCTCTCAGCTCTGAGTTGTAACGGCCACAGAGCAGGGTAGTGGGAGAGAGACACTGAAAACCAGAGGGAGGGAGGCAGAGAGAGGGAGTGGTACTACATAACATTAGTCCAGGAGGCCACTTTCCCAGAGTGAAACTTGATCTACTACTGCATGAATAAGGCAGGGAGGGGTAGAGGATGAGTTAAGAAGAAAAGAAAACCAAAGCCCTCTTTTCTTCTAAAAATCTGCCTCGGAAAAGGTGAGGTTCTGCTCTTCAGAAATCAAGGTCATGTTAGGAGGTCAGGAGATTGATGCTTTTGTTTCACGTGCAAGTCAAACACTGGCAATAATTTGTTTCTTCTGTGGTATTTTTAAGCTACCGGGTTAATCTTACAGTCTCTCACCTGAACAGAGCAGCGGATTATAGGGTAGTCACCTCCGAAACCAGGTTGCCATGACAAACGGAGACTGGTCTGAGTGATCTCAACAGCATTCAGATTCCTGGGCTGAGATGGGAGGACTGCAAAAAACAAAAACAAAACAATAAAAAGGCTGATAACTGATCATCATTTTGAATAACTGAATGTTATAAAAACAATCCAAATACTTTGTGACACCTACCAGTGATGGTCCCAGGCCCTGACGTGGCCACACCCTTGCGGTTATGGGCCTCACAGGAGAATGTGCTGGTTCTGTTCAAACCTGAATGGGAAAACGATTCAACACACGGGTGTGAAACAGGAACGTCCGGCATCTTTTAAAACCATAAGCCCAAGCTCAGCGAGCTGAGTTAGACATAACGTTGACGTGAGAAACAGGGCAAGAGTTCAAACTGATATGACGATGGAGTGAAGGTAAGTTGTTTCCATAAGGTAACACGTTCGGTGTGTCCACGGTGATGAAGGATTATGATTCATTTTGGAATTACTATGTGCTGCACATCGAAAGCAACAAACAATTTTGCCTGGTTCAGAGATTTAAATCTTGTTTGTTATAACACAGAACTGATGTTTCCAGAATTCATCAAAATCAGCCTCGTTGGCCTTTCAAAGGCACACAATATGGACTTGGCCCAAGCGTATTAAACTTATCAAGCCTCAGTTCAAATGTGCCCAAAACAGTTCAAATGTCGGCAATAAATTCTATGGTGTGTTTAATATGGACCCTCTGCCATATATCTCCTTTTTACTTGTGTTGTCTGCAGTTGTCTTGTTTGTTTACCCAATCTGTGTACCCTGGTAGCCCTCATACCACTTCCTTATATGTCACTTAATGTCAACAACATTGTCTTGTGACACAGAGCACCCTGCATTACTATCCCAGGAATGTCAGCTCAGACCTGATTTATGAAAATTCCTACAGAGATGTGTGTGACAACTAAAAATATCAATCAAATAACTTTCATAACAAAAACGCCAAGGAAAACTGGTGTCATTTTTTTTAACAAGAAAAGGTAAGGTTATCACTTCAAGGTAAGTGGAACACTTTTGCAGTGTACCTAACAAACCAAAGAAGTGTTTTGCCGTCTAGGTGTGAAGTGCTGAGATGCCATTTTCAAGAGGCTGAGGCTCCTCTGAAGGGCGCAAAACACGGTGACACACTAACACTCAACAATGAATGAGTCCTCTGACTGTGACTCACAACTATATTCCACACATACACACACACACACACACACACGCCTCACACGGATACACAGAAACATGTGATGCTGAAGTTTTATCATGGTTATCTAACACTCCAATGTTGTCACTCACCCACAAACTGACACTCAAACAGAAACACACAGTGTGTAGGTCTGTGCCGACAGCACCATGCCTCCATTGTGTCCAGGCCGGAAAGAGAACAGGGGGTACGATCCCGGGGCAAATCGAGAGAGAGAGGGAGAGAAGACTGACCACTGACTGTGTGGGTCAATGAACTGCTCATCAGGCCACCTCTCACGATTGCGCCACTCTGCCTCGTTTCTCCTTCCTTCCCTATCAGGCCGTCATCATCAAAGAGCAACACATCTACCCGTGACAAGACTGTCATAATCGGTCAGTGTGAGGATCTCCTGAGCGCATCAGCGTGCCAGAATTGACCAGCAGTGAAAAGAGATACAACCGCACAGGTCACATGATAAGGATGAGAATAGACTTGACTGACACAGAAGTGAAAAAGGAAGGGATATATTGTGTAAACACAAAAAGACAAAATTACAGACTGCTCCAACGTTACAGTCTGATGTTTCAGTCTCAAAGACTACAGGGCTGCATGGTGAAGAAGAAACAGACAAACGGTTCCTGCCTAATTGGCATTTATTATTGGCATGCATCCAGGTCTAATTGTCACCTGAGCCTCAGCACCATGTGCCACAATACCCTGAGCACCCTAACACACAAACACCTACAACCAATCCCACTGTTACACTGCAAGAGGAAGAAAACTGTGGCTGACCAGTACAATATGGCCGTACAAAGGATTACAAATATTAAGATTTTAATTGTTGAGTCTTGCTTAGAAATGCTTGTCTACAAGCATTTTACATCTTTGTTGCCCCGAAATAAAAAACTTCCAGGTGACCATTCAACATTCTGCATCTATGTTGAGGTCCAACATTTGCAAAAATGGTAAAAACCGAAAAAATATTAATCAAGATTGACTGCAACATATTTAACTCCATAAATAGCTCAATTTTTCTAATTTCACAAGCTATCTCAAAAATTGTGATTCTTTTCCCACCCCTTATAAGAGGTGTAGAATAGCTTGGCCTCAGTAATAGGTAATTTATTTTTATTTCTATATAGGTTAGTAATGCCAAAACAGCAAAACAGTGTTCTTCCATTGGACACTGATACTGTAATGATACTTTTGCCTGATAGATTTTTTACCAATGTGTGTTGCCCTTGATTGGTCATGGATCAGATGGAATGGGCTCCATGCCATTTCTCTTTACAGGACTACTGAGTGAATATTTGTGTTTCCGTTGGTTTGGACCTGCTGTCTGCCCGACCAACTGCCCATTCCTGAGATGTGAGTGTAGTTTACCATCAAACAGCACTGCTCAACACCAGCCAGGCTGCTCTGATGAGTCAAACCAGATCTACTGTCTCCTGGTCCTCCAGTCTGCAGTCTGACTCACCCTGCTTGTCCTGTCCCCATACAAACTGGACCTTAAACAGACCCTCTTTCTGGAAGGCAGCTGTGGTTAGCATTCAAGCAGCGACAGAAGCCTGCTCCTTTTTCTTCCTCCTTCTTTAATCTTCCCATGTCCTCTACACATCTATTTTCCAGCCATTTCTCCTTACACCAGTCTTGCCTCTTGTGCCTGCTTTGCCCAACAACCACACAACCACAAGGCACATCCTCAATGGATCCACAGGCACTAAGCCAGCTGGGCCTGCTCTCTGTGGGGAAGGTGGTCATTTAGTGGCTGTGTCAAAACAAGGGAGTGGGTGGAGGGGGTTTCGGAAGTCTTTGAAACTATAGAAGATTGCTGCTATATAGCTCAAAACCATAAGGAAACGGAACGGATTAAAAGAAGACTAATTTTGAAATTATTTGGATTATAAATTGACAGTCACATTCTACTTAAGATTGGGTTTGGCAGTATTTCATTGAACCATAATCCACTTTCTGAATTCAAATCCTTTCTATTAATAGCTTTTGGCATGATATTTTAGTTACCTTAGTAAAATAACAAGATTAGTTTTGCACTTTGGTCTACTGGAGAAACAGCTTTCAACAATGACAATGAGAAGTGACCAGAAGGCACAAAGCACATGCCTACACCAAGGCCAAACAGTTACTCAAAATTTTTCACCCATATCTACTCATTCATTCACCAAAATGCACCAAAACATTTTCAGTCAAACCTATAGAGCTAGATTAATGCAGTTAGTGTAAAGGCTCTAACACTATGTTAACATCTGTCATTCATTCCTATGGAAAAATTGTCATGGACAGTAACAGACTCAGCTGATAGAGCTGATGTTTTGAAATGTTTCAAACTCTTGTCAACTATAGGCTAGAAACTTAAGAGGAAGTGGGTTTCTCATACTAATACTAAAAAATTCTTACATTAACTTTACACTCGCTAGCAACTTCGCTATCAAATGATACAAAACATGCTTGCAGCTACATTGCGTTCTAGCTAGTAAGTAGTTAGTAAGGTGCTAGCTAGCTGCTAAGCTGCCTCGTGGGCACCAGAATAAGGCAGAATGCTTAAATGACCCTGGTAAAGCTAATGGGGCCTGGATGTGTTGCAGTCTGGGGCACATTATGCACGCATTATGTGTGTTTGTGCCTGCAATTTTGTAAACATTGTAGCACAGTTGTGGTTTGGTTTGCTAGGTGTGAGAGCTTGGTGTGGCCAGAAAATGACAACACGTAAAATGAGGTAACTTTTGTGCGGGTTAGCACTTTTTGCTTTGTGGTGTGGTGGGAACAATAGCAAGAAACATTATGCATCCTGGTGTCCGAAGTACGATTGTAAAGGTATAGATGCTTAGATATTGATACCATGAACGTATAAAACATTTTTTTCGTCTTTCTTCTGCATCGTTGTTGTGTACAACAAAAGAACAAAGTGTTACTAACTTGTGTGTATGCACATTGTGTTGAGCGCTGTGCTTCTAGAGAGAGAGAGAGAGAGAGAGAGAAAGCTGATACCTGTGAGGTTGAGTGTGGAGGGTGACAGAGCCACAGGGTCCATCAGAGTGTTGAGAGGGGCCCCGTCCTGCAGCCAGATGACCCTGACCGGTTCTGGGGGCCCATGGGCCACACAGTGCAGGCTCAGCGAGACATTGGCTACGACAGACATGTGGTAAGGCTCCACAGAGAAGTGAGGCAGGCCTGAAGGAGAATGAGCTGAATCAGGCTCTCTTAGCAATCCAAAGAAAAGAGGCTGTAGCACTCCGATGAAGAATGCTTATTTTTGTAGCTGTGTTTGTGTATGTGAGAGAGCTGAGCTACGATCGACTCACCCTCCAGCTGGATGCTCCCCTCCTCAGACAGAGTCTGGTGGCTTTCTGACAAAACAGCACAGCGATAGGCACCCATATCAGGAAGCTGGACCCTCTCAATCCTGTTAAAGCCATAAAATTAAATGAGTGTTCAAAACGTTTTTGAAATTTCAGGATGATACCAACCAAAAACACCACCATCTCCGGTGGTTTTCTTTCAAACTTTCATACTGTGGTTTGAAGTAAAATTTTTTGCTGTGATTTTTTGCCAGGTTAGGGTGAATAAATATAAAAAGACAATAGCAGAAAACACAAGGAACAGGGTGAAAACTGGATGCTGGAAGATGCTCTCATTCCCACTACTACTCTTCAAAATGGAGGACCACTTTAAAAGGGGCTTTAATACTTGCTGTTTTTCGATGGTGGAATGGGACAGCTCAACAATGCAAACTAGTAGAGATGCTTTGAACTCCCTCCCTACCTGAGTGTGCTGGTGATCATCCAACTGTTGCCTCCAACAGGGACTTGGATCTGGTTGGTGTCTGCATATTCCAGTAGCATGCCGTCTCTAAGCCACAGCACATCTGGGGGGTCTTCCTCCTCGCCCCCTTTACCCTTCAGGGTGCAGTGCATTGTCACAGGTTTACCCAGTGAAGAGATGACAGTAATTGGACTCCGTTCAAAATCCAAATCTATGAACAGAA
The DNA here is from genome assembly GCA_900303265.1 of Brotula barbata. Classification (NCBI taxonomy): domain Eukaryota; kingdom Metazoa; phylum Chordata; class Actinopteri; order Ophidiiformes; family Ophidiidae; genus Brotula; species Brotula barbata. The sequence goes on along the minus strand of OMNV01009072.1, from coordinate 66,687 downwards.
AAAGAAATTAGCAACAGAGTTTAATTTCTATGTTGTGCATAAATATGAATCTTATACCCAGTAGAGCCAGAATGGAACAGAACTGGATTGTGAGGCCAATAGTGACATCCGAGTTTAACAAATATGTAATCAAGGTGTATTGGTGGTATTTGATCTGACATAATACAGATCTTTGACAAGGATTCCTGAACAACGATTACTTAACGATTGAGCAGTATGCTTACAAGCACGGGTTACAGTAACTGTCAATATTACATCACAGATCAGCAATT
>OMNV01009072.1:0-63886 GCA_900303265.1 Brotula barbata | reverse complement strand
AAATTCGCTCGAGGTCCCGCACTTTTTTTGGTCTTTATCGCTCTCTTTCTACGCCGTCGCCACTCCTACGCTCTCTCACAGAAAAAGCTGTTAAGATGCTAAATGTCAGTGGACATGAACATTCCAAAAATACCCAACACAAGCCACACATTTATCCTCTTCACACTCCCTCCTTTTCTCTTTCTGGCTTTTTGACGCTACATAATTCAGCCCATCCATTCACCGCCCCGACGGTGCCCTTTCCATTTAAGCCCCTTTTCATGCCATTCTTCCGATTCATCGCAACACATTTTGCCACCTCCCCTCCCGACTCTCTCTCCTCCACTCTTGCCCCCGTTCCCCATCCATCATTTCCCTGCTTGCGTCTGAATCAGACCAGCTCTGACTCACAGACCGGCAAACAGTCACACCGCCCCACTACTGGGCCCCAGCCACCCCTACATCTGAAGCATGTCTACAAACTGAGGCATCGCTATCCTGTGCCTGCTTCAGTTCTGTTCCGGAACCATCGGTCTGAGCCTGTGAATCATAGCCGTGTCCAATAACCTCTGTCCTTCCTGATATTGCATCTGCTAAGGTCAGAGGTAGACAGAATGCTCAAAACACACATGAGCTGACAGGTGAAGGCCCCGGTAGGGACAAACACAAATCAGAATGGCAAAGTGCCATACCTGTCTGTTGGATAAAAACATTGATTCTGTTAGGATTCCAGAGAGAAACAATTTCTGAATTCTCACACAGATAACAAATTGCTACTTTTGAGTTAAAAAACTTGTTTCCAGACAGATTTTGTTTACAGGATGCTACGTTGAGTGAGTAGTTTCATGGAACATTTAGATGCAGGCTTAGCTTTTATGACAGCAGTGTTTGGAGACAGCAAAAAAAACTTATTTTCACTTATTTAAAGGAGAGAAGAAGAGTAAAAACTGTTTAAAAAACACTGTGGCAAAATCACAATCCATGTCGCATAAGCAACTAAATATTGTGATATTGTATCGGTGAGCCAACTCCCACCCCTACCTGACCCTGTGACGAAAACCTTTGTGCAGCAAATCAGGTCTATGATCTGTGTATCTGTCTGGCATCATAGACGTTTTGATTTTTGACCATCTTTCATTTGGTGTTTACACATCTGGAGACTACTTATTCGGTTTCCTGTCCGTCATCCCGGTGGAAAAGTTACATCAAATGTTGTGAATGTTTTTGTCAATGAGTCAGCAGCCTGGTTCGCATTATATTTGGACTCAGCACTGTGGAAACACGTCAAACATAAAACAGACTTATATTCCCTCTCTTCCCACACGGATTTATTTCCCATGCCCTTTCCTGCTCGATATACATCTCTCAAAATAAAATATTCCAGAAGTGCCAAAAGCAGTGGGAATCCTGGTGTGGATGCCTGGTGTTCATAAGTCAACAAACTTCTAAGCAATAGTAAAAAAATGTTTTACCAGCACTGGTTTGGCAGGCTGGGCTTGATTTCCCAGTTTAAGTCATCACCTGACCAGGTGCTGATACAGGCACACTACAAGAAATGAGGCTCCATAAAAGGAAACCTTTTCAAATAAAATGATCACAGCAACATAATTTCGTCTCTGCCTTTCATTGTGTTGAACACACAGATGATCAGATACAGACATAGTTCTTGTCAAGTTTTACACTTTCTATATGGCACATGAGTCTTCTATAGTACATATAATGTAAACATTGGAGCTTTTTATGAGTGTGTTCCGTCGTGTTGGCCAGATGTTGAAAGCATTTACAGCTGTGGTTACCGCCGCGACCCCAAACCTAATGGATTTAATGAGCAAGCGGCTCAGATCTGACTAATTGTCGGTGCGTCGTTTCTCCCCTGAAGTTACCGAACAGCACGGTGGGTAAAAACTCTCCTCTTACCGGTCAGTGTGCCCGCTGTCCCCGGCCTCCAGGCTGACAAAACGACGGTCAGAAGCCAAAACGTCCCTCTGGTCCCGCTCATGCTTCTATTTTTGAAGGAGAACACCTTTGGAAACACGCTGCTTAACGACAACACACACCGGATCCAAATCACCGCATCTCCAAAGCGCAGAGATCCAAACTGTGCGCCGGGAAGGTTTTTTTTTGGGTCGAAAATGAGACTATCCACAGACGAGACCAACTCAGACCAGAAGTGATCGTTTTTGTTCCCCTTAAGCGACAAAGTCTGACACAAATCTCAGCGCTACACTCTTCTGATCGAGCCGAAGATTCTCAAACGCTGAGTTCCGCCCCAGAACGCGCACGAGCAAATCTGTAATCTCAAATTTCTGGGCACCCAGAAAGTTTGTGAAGCGACGATTCGTGCACTGCGCCGGAGTCTTCCCTCAGACTCCCTCTGACTCCCCCTTCTTTCTTTTCCCTCCTCTGCCCCTTCAAACAGGACTGGAATTCCTCAACTCAACTTCTTTCCATTCTCCTCCTCCTCCTCCTCCTCCTTTTCTCGGGGATGTGAGGAACCCTGCGGCATGCTGATTGTCTCAGCACAATCCCCCATTCGCTTTTTAATTACGCTCGGAGCCCTCGGAGTTGTAAATAGCGGAGTAAATCACCCGTTTCCCGCTTGAAACAAAGTATCTCTAGATCATACGGACTTTTTGCGCAGTCGATGATCGCCTCTTCGATCAATAATCGACTCAAACTTTGAGCTAACCACCAGTGGATCCAGGTTTAGATAAGTTTGTTTTAAACTCCTGTGAAATGTCCAGAGATTCCAAATATGTCAGGATGCATTCTAGGGAAATCTGTGTAAAATTAAATATCCAACACATCTAGAATAAAGAGAAATTTGAGGGAAATAAAAATGCCAAAACTCTAAAAATTTAGGTTTTTTTTGTTCACAACTCTTTTTTTTTTAAGAATTCTGAATTATGTATTCATGTACTTTAAATAACCTCAAACTCTTTCCCTTTGACTGTAACTCAACTACCACTGCATTTAAGGAGTTCATTCAGGGATTCCACCCTCACATTATGAAAACTGCAGTGGCCAATGTGACCACTTAAACACCCGTTTCTATTGCTGCTATCAGAGTACTAAAATGATTGATCAGCGATTTGTTGTGAGGACGGGGCTGATAATCACTGAGCAAACTGTGGCGCTGCTTTCCCAGTTTCATATAGTTATATTTAAAGCACTTATAAATGAATTGGTAAAAAAAATAGCTTTTATTTAACAGACTTTGGATGAATTCAACAGCCCATTTTACATTAGTATTCTGTTAAAAATTGAGAATATCGCTTAGGAAAGGCATACATAAATGTCATAATTTCCCATAACCCAACAGCACTCATATCTCTGTCATGGCTGAACAGTCCTATAATTATGACTCGGTACATCAATTGTGAAAAAATGATTGAGTCGACATAACTTGTATCCTGCTACAAGTCAGACAAACGTAAGGTAAATACATGTTAATCCATTTGGAGCGGGATTATGTCATCAGGGTGTCTCAGATCTTGTCTGATTGTCATCAGCGTGTGTAGTCTAAATAAGAGCTGCTGTCCCTGATTCCCATCTACGTGTTGGGACGTTTCAGACGGTGATGTCTGGGGTGATTGTGCCTGTTTGGATAGAAGGGATGTTGCCTGTGAGAGGGCCGTGCGCTGTTCATGAATAATTGATTCGTGGATCTTTGTGTTTTTCCCATGAAGAACGATGGGAGATTCAGGTTTGCGAAGACCTGGGTCCCACTGGCCCTTTAAGAGTGTCTCTGTGGACAGTGTTGTGTTCCCAGGGTCTTTAATGGAGACAGAGAGGGACTGAGAAAGACCCCATTGTATATGCTCTCTTTTCAATAGGGGCTTGAGCAATGGTGCTCTCACTGCTCCCAGATAGAGAGAAGCCAGGAGGGAGGGGGAGAGGGTCACTGAGGGGGTCCTGTACAAGAAAGAGGGGTGTTCTACTCCAAAACACAAAGTTTTTGGGCTGGATGATCCAGAGAGGAGTGAATGTTTGGGTTTGGTTGCTGGGATCTAAGATGTACATTGTAACAAAACACAGAAACAAACAAAATAATCTGAGAATCTTTATCTTAAAGTTAAATGCAGATACCTATCGTCAGGTTAAAATTTTATCTTTTTGATGTGACTCAAAGCCCGACAAGGAGATTATGTTTTGGTTGGATTTGTGAATTTTGGTGTGCAATGATGCAGGGGCGACTTGGTTGGCCTGGATGGTGGCATATTTAGATTTTTATTCTCCACATTTCTTCCAACAATTTTAAGTCACTTGTCCCAAACATTTACATGAGGAAAGTCTGGACCAAAATGGACAAAAGCTCCATCTTTCTTTTCTGATATTCTTTACCATTTAGGTTAATTGGTTGCCAAAGTTGAGTGGGCGAGGCTCGCTCTGTAAAAAGTACAATATGTCATGAATGAATGAATGAATGCATGCATCTATTTTGACCCAAACTTAGTGGATGTGGGAACTCACTACTTATGTAAACAAAAAAAGGAGAAGAGAAACATCAATCAACCTGATGGTGGCACTAAAACAACAGTTACATTTTGTCAATGACATCAGAACTACACACGGTTCGGTTAAATAAATATAAAATGTCTGCATATTGACTGTCAACACGTGACATCACAGGGAATCAGTGGAATCATTGCCAACCTGCTGTTATCCCCCGTGACCATTAGGTGTCACTTCAAACAGGACAAACGCCACATTTGGCATAATTGCTCCATTATTATAGGTACAGTAAAGAGTTAGACAAGAAGGACAGGGCTGATAGAAGGGATGACACGCAGCAAAGGGTAAATGGACTGCATTTATATAGCACTTTTATCCAAAGTGCTGTACAATGTTTACCTCTAATTCACTCATTCACACCCCGACAGCCAAGGTAACCATGCAAGGCCCACTTGCTTGTTGGGAGCAAGTCGGGGTTAGGGTCTGCTCAGGGACCTTCAACATGGACGGAGGGGAAGGGGAGGGATCGAACCAGCAACCCATTGATCACTAAGCGACCACCCAACCGCTTAAGCTACTCCACCAAAGGGCACACATCACAATCAAAACTGTGCCGCTGCTGTATGTGGCGTTCACTGTAACAGGTGAACCCACTAATAAACATGTCTATAAGATAGCTCAAAGTTGAAGAGATATGTTGCTGTTTGAAGTTCCCTAAACTGTGTAACAAAGAATTTAAAGTTTCATTGTTTTTAGTTCTTTTTTTTTAGGAAATTGACGCTTCTGCTTTCCTTTTTATTCCATTTTCATTTCTTAGATTTGTAATTTTCAGTTTCATTTGTGTCATAATGGTGCTATATAAGATAAATTTGACTGCTTTGACAAATGAAGATTCATTCTAGTCTGTTTAGTGTAATAGAGGTTATGAACTTTGATGAAAAAAAAAACAACTCTTGATTTACAGGAGGATTACAGCAAGTTATGGAATTTCCAGAAAAACAAAAAGGTGTTTCCACTCATTTTGGAGTGCCTTGTATTTCACTGAGCCAATGTGAGGGACTTAATAAAAAAATGGATGACCTGAAAATCAATTTTGGCTAAACTTTCTGGAATCCAGCAGTGTTTTCTTGGTTCAAATGCAGCACTCTTCCTGTTTCAAAACCTTATGAGATTTATACGAAGCTATTCGGCAACCTTCCCTTTTTCCACTTTTTGTGGAAGCTTAATCTTAAATGGTTTCCATCATTTTTGTTCATTGTGAAAACAATACCCCACACTGACAAAGTGAGAACAGAATGTATGAAAATGTTTGCCAATCTATTGAAATTAAAAACTGAAATATGATATAATCCATTTTTGAGGCCAATAATCTGGTGTGGGTAGATCTTGATCAAATTGTTCTTCTCATATAAGCAGTTTAATCACCTTACAACAAGATGTTAGAACTGAAGAAGTTCCTTAGATGAGAGGAGGAACATCTTCATGTATCTTCTACCAAGTTTGGTTGCTCTTGATTCAACCCTTCTTGGATAAGAATGACCCGGATGATTCACAGACAAGATGTTACATTTCTGTTTCTGTTGTGAAAGGACTTGGAGGTTAAATACATGAGATTAGCAGGTAAGATGTGCTTCCACTGTACCAGCAGAATTATTATTATTATCTCCATTCACACAGAAACAATAATGGATTGACACCATCATTTCATATGAATGCTAAAGAAAATAAGCTGTTAGCTTACAGTTACCTGGATAACCTGTTCGTCTTCTTCCTTTCTTATTCATTTCCTCTTCTTTCTTTCTCCTTCCCTCCTTCTTCTGTTGCTCGTCTAATTCTTCCCTTTTTCTTCCTTCTCTTTCCCTTCCTCTGTTGCTCGTCTAATTCTTCCCCTTTTCTTCTTTCTCCTTTTCCTTCTTCTCCGGCTTCCCTTTTTCTTCTTCTTCTACTTCTTCCTTTTTTCTTCTTCTTTTCTCCCTCCGACTTACTCCGATTAGACACTTTATAAATCTATTGTAGAAAATTATTTTGTTACAGAAGCAACAGTTACTGTAACAGTTTCTCACAGAAAAATGAAATATTAAAACTAAACCAACTATAAAAACTCGGAAAAAAACATTAAAATAAATACAAAGGAAGTTATATTTTCATGATACTTATATTAGAACTCTTATGTGCACTATGGAGATTTAATTTCATTACTACAGATAACTGTACACATTTACTATGTATTTATACTATTTAAACGATGTATTTCGGTATGACCAAGCAAGTGCATTGCTTTGAGTAGAGGCTCAGCTGAAGAGACTTTGCTGCCCTCTTGTGGTGAGGAAGAAACAACGTTTATGGGTAATGTGAATAAAGCGATCACATAAATGTAATGGAATACAAAGATCTATATTTCTGTCTAAAATGTAATGGATAATAAGTACACAAAAAATAAGTGTGCGCATAATTTGAGTAAAATAGTGAGTAGATTACTCCTATGCGCTCCCACATTATATTATATATAATATTGTCTATATATGAAGGCTGTTACCCTATATTATTGTAAATTAGCAGTTGATCTGATTATTTCTAATACTACTCAAGCATTTGATATTTGTTTATATTTTTACTCCTAGTATGTCAATTAAAATGTTTCTTACAGTAAGAGAACTCATAGTACATAATATAGCTGCAACAAATTGAAAATAAAAATGTTCTACACAGAAATAAGACTGTTTAAATCAACACAGGCACTCACAACAGACCAGAGAAACCACGATTGTGAATGTTTTTTAATAATAATAAATAAAAGGTCTTTCATGCTGCCACCATCTTGTCATCCTTTTCTGCATCCAGTTCTTCCTGTTACATAATGTTATTCTAGCTGTGACAGTCCTGTGAGATTTAATCCCACTTGGAAATATGACATTTAAAAACATTTAATATCGGAGTTGCCATTGGACAGATTAAAATCGTGTTGGGCCGATCCCGTAACACTGCTGTGCTGAGCTTCCAGCTGTGCAAGAAAAGCAATCCCTCTTATTTTAATCTGGAGGTGATCCAACCCCTGGTTCAGGGCCCACTCAAGCACACTGAGGTCCAGCAGCTTTGATGACAGTTTGATAATAACCTATTGTGATTTGCCCATATGTTGTGGGTAGGATTGCGAATGTGTGTGGGCATGTGCGTGTGATTTCTTCATATAAGCATGAGAGAGAAGCAGCGTGTCTCATCTGGTGACCATGCTGAAAATCACAGGACATCTTTGCAGGATTTAGACTCTTATGCTAATAGGATGTTTATGTGTACATGACCGAGGAGCACTCAATTCCTCTCACAACAGCATGGGTTTAAAGAAGGCCTAAATAGTAGGGATTAATCTCTCTCTCGCGCTCTCCCTCGCGCTCTCTCTATTTTTCAGCATCAGATTCCCTGCCACTCATTTCAGACCCTGTTGCTTGGATCATTGAAGTCATGAACACAGCAGGGGTGCACAGAGGCTTCCTCAAGAAATACGGTAGGATTGCTCTGATTTTACTTTGTGTGTGACAGATCACAAACTATGTCTGTGTTAAGGCCAAGCTGTACTTTCACATTAAATTTGGTTTGCTTGGGGTTGAGTGTCACCCCCACCAAGGAGGTTTTCAGTTGTGTGTTTGTCAGTGGGTGTTGGGTCGATTTTGAGGCATATCCACAGTGAGATGGATCATGAATTGTTTTTACATTACATTCATTACAATTCTACAGTAGAACAAATAAGAACCACCAATTTGTAGCTAAGACCATCTTTCTGTCATTCTCGACAAAAACAGATACTTTTACTGACTCCTCTAGACTTAAGATGATGATGAACAATGCAATACTGTATATTTCCCAAAGGTGTATTAATCAAATAAATTCAGTGTGTCATCCAAGTGTGGCCCAGCCTGTTGACTTCACTATGACTGTGAAGGAAAACTCATATCAGCTCCCCTGCCTCATTTTGTTATCTTTTATAGTCTGAGCTGTCACTTGGAGAGATGTAATACTTCCCAGATGTGTTTTTGTAGAATGATGACATGTTTGCTTTGAAAGCCAAGTTGTGATTCAGGACCAAGCCAGTGTTTCATGTTGCATCTGTTTTGTGTCCTCTATGGTTTCCTTTGATAAGGATGAATTGACAAGGGACTGTACAGTGGCGCCTGTTAGCTCAGTAGATGTTTACAAGCAATGTCAGCAGTTCAAATGAAGCTCTATATTTCCCCCACCTTCATTTTGTGTCTTTATTGTCCAATACGTAAAAAACTGAATGCTTTAAACAATTAGTATACAGATATTCCATCAACCTATAGATAGATCTCTCCCTCTCTCTCTCGTAAAATCCACCTATTCTCCTCTAATCCCCTTTGTAGAGAAATAGAGCAGACCTTGCCATCTACCAACACGCCCTCTGCATCTCTCTCTGCATTATCATTATTACATAATGGATGGCTGTATGGGACACAAACAGCCTAAAGTCACACTGCCTGGGTCTTCATTCATATTTATCAGACATTCTTGCTTCCAAAATATTGCACAGGTGCAAAGGTGTATGCTGACGATCTCAAAAAACAAAACAGTGATCCAGTATTGTTACATCAGTAAATATATCAGCAAAAAAACACTCATTAGTACAAAGGAAACAATTACTAGGTATTTTCTCTAGCATCATTCTAACATTTATAACTTCAGTTGTAAATGTTAAATAAATAACTATATAATAACTAAATAACAGTTGTAAAGCTTGAGTCATAACATGTCTTATTAATAAGCAGTTATAAATACAATTTAGAATATATTAACAAAGAATATATTCTTGAAATAGTGGCATGTACAGTATGAGAAAATGCAATTTAGAGAATTGTGCATATTAAATGCTGATTTTCTGCATCATAGAACTGGAGGCTTTTGTAGACGCCTGTGACATCAAAGTGGAGCGATTTCACAAAATATGAGGAGTGAAAATGACCATCAGGACAATTATGTCTGAAGTAGGTCACAGATGTTTGTTTTCTGGAAATTGGAGCAGCTTTGGCAACATTTGTTGTTCATTTACCAGGTCTGTCTTGGAATTTAACCACAAAGAAACTGTTTGAGGCTTTTTTTAAACGCCACCTATCGCCGAAAATTAAAAGAAAAGTTACCTAGTTCAGATGTAATTTCGCCAAAAATCAATACATTTTGTAAATACATGAAAAATAAAGACACATTTAGAGTTGCTGGATCATCATTTTAAGAGTTGTCAGTTAATAAAACATTGACTGCCTCCTTCATTTTACATTTTTCCCAGGCCTGCATTCTCATCTGCTCTTAATCTTCTGTTGCGCTCCATAAATTACTGAGGACCTAAGCGTATTATCTGCATGCCTAAAATGTCAATACCCTGTTTTTAACCACAGTGTTCCCTTTGTACCATACAGCCTGCTCATCCCTCTCTCTGGGCTGTGTTTACTGTTGCAGGGGGCTTCATGTTTAAGCAGTGGAAGGAGAAATACATCGTGCTGACCATGGGGGGAAGCCTCTTGGTCTGTAGAGATGCAGAGTCTCCTCCAGACCAGGTGGTGACGCTGCAAGCCAACTGTGAGTCAATTGCAGAGGGGCGAGATATCCTTGACCTGCCCAGGTTGCCTGCAGGGGGCAGGAGGGACTGCTGCTTCGCCCTAATCCTACCCCAAAACAAGTTCCTACTGCTGCTCACAGAGAATCCTGATGACTGCAAGTGGGTCCCACCCCTCCACAAACACACGTACACACAATCTCCCCCTATCTCCCCCTTTGTCCCACAATCAGGTGTGACCTCCAATCATCACAATATAAACACACCCATACTATGTCCTCTGTCCTACTTACTGGTTCAAAGTTAATGTTTGCCCATTAACCATCCACAGTTTGTGGCTGCAGCTGATCAGGAAAGTAAGAGAGGTGAGTCAGCGTTTTGCCTGTTTTCCCACATTTGTCTGTTTTGTCATCAGTTTCACGCACAAACAAATAGAGCGCGTCAACCAGTGTGAGTGCAGTCATCTCACGTGGGGCATAACGTGTAAAACATGTGTTTGTCGACAAAATGACTTGTATTGTCATGACAAAAAAGTAAATGCCAATTATTTTCATACTTTTATTTTATCCATTTGTGTTTTGTCATTCCATAGACAAGATAAAAAAAAAAAAGATATTTTACGGACAAAACTCGTCAAGTCGTCACTTTGTGGCAGAGAACTCGCGTCCTACTCATAAACTCAACTCTCTCAAACCACTTATCCCACCTACACTCCTCTCCAACGATACCCAAGGCCACAAAAATTACAATGCGTCACAACCCAATGTCTGACAAGAGGGCGGGCACTGCAGCAACCATACCATTCGACTGTCCAGTTATCTCGTTGAATACGAGGAAAAGAAGTAATGCATCCTCACCACATCTGCATCCCAGAGTGACCACGTAATGGGAATAAATTCTGCCTATTGGACCATATAGTCAGAACCAAAGAAGACTTTTGGAAGGATGGCGAAACATCTTCAAGCTGGTATTCCAGTCCAATTCAATAATTCAGGAACCTTGAAATCAAAGGTTTTGACTTGTCCTGTCCTTCATGGTCTTCCTCCATTGAGCTCATCTGTATGTGTTCATCTCATCACTACAGTTACATGCACTTTAAAATGTTTACTATATTGCAAATAAGGCCACCATCCAGTTTTTGTATTGCCATATATGCACTCGAGTGTGTCGTTATCCAACAGTAGATCAGTTTATTCAGGCATGTAAACTTAGTGGGAGTTTGCTGCCTTCTTCAACTGGAGAGCAGCGGGCCTTGTTGAGTCATCACATTTGCCTTTGAATATTAAGTGCATGTAAACCTGTAGACTGTCAGTTGCTTTACTTATTGTGTTTTCATGTTTCTAAAACAGTTTGTGGCGATGTGTCCGACATGCCATTGAACAAATAAAAGGAAATGTAAGGAAACATTTTTTGTGAACAGGAAGACAGTTTGAATCAGGCCTAAACCTTTTGTTCCAACACAGACCAATGATCTAAGTCATATAAAATACATTAATATTTTCATTAGTTTGTGTCCATTAGTTTGTGTCCATCTTAGTCTAACAGTGCTGCAGAAAACTCAAAATTCTTAACAGCATCAGTTCTATGGTCATCAGTCAACAAAATCAAAGCAATGAAATTCTTTCATCTTTAATCCTCGATTGATTGACTTGATTCGTCATTAAACATCAACCTTTATTCTTAGTAACAACTAAGTACATCTCTGACTGAATGAAGTGAAGGCTTCAACGAGGCCCTTCACGATGGAAGTCCTCTGTTTTCTATTTTTCACCTCAAAGATGCTGCTAAACATTGGCTCATTAAAAACAACTGATTCAACTACAGAGAGCGTGTTTCCGTTCTGACTCGTGAATCCACATTGAATAACTGGTAGATACACTAATAAAAGGGCACTCAGAGAGCCCCTACTGGTGTGGGGTAATATTACACTTAACATACACACACTGCTCCATCAGCTGAGTTGAAACTAATGTGAAACTTTGGCCTGAGGCCTATTTGTATCTCAGAAATTATTTCTGAATCTGGCCCTGTCCTATGCGAACACCTGTGCTGCACTTTTACTGACGACGTAAACTTACATTTGGGTCATGTTGTAGGGTGTGGCATCCCCCCTGAGGCTGCAGAGACAACAGAGCATTGCTCCTTTCATCACCGACAGAGACCCCCTGCCAGATTCATGCAGTGACCCCGGGTCACCCAGAGTCGGGGAGGGTACTCCTCCTTTGTCACGAGTCACTGAACGAGGAGGCTCCTTCAGAGATAGAGGTCAGAGTCAAGGTTGGTCATCAGGTCGTGTGACAGATACTACAGGTATCTCACCATTAACAGGAATGTACAGTTTAGAAGAAATTGGCCCTCCTGACGCACGTCATTTGGATTTTCTTTCAAGTTTAATTTTCTTTTATTTTCAATTTCACTGTCAGTTTTGTGAGTTTCTGAGCATTTCTATTATTGATACTTCTGTATTCCCCCCCCCCCATTGTTTTCCATTTATTTGTAGTTTCTCCTTGAAAAATACTTTACATTATAAAACAAGGAGCACGTCATATTTGTTTTTTTTTTTTTAAATATCTCCAAAGTGCAAACCAGTCAAATCCAAAAATAGAGACATCATTTCATTTTGAAATGTGCCCCTTTAATTTCTGTTGCATTTGTTTGTCTAAATTTCCATTGCTTGTTATCCTTTTGCAACAACTATAGCCCCCCCAAAAAAGTCGGCCCTGATTCACCTGAAGAATGAGTAACCATCTTACGGTTGTGTAATTTTGTTCTCCAGTTTGTGGACCACGGCGGCCTCTTCAAAGTGTATCTGTGCCACCCCCACATCGCGTGTCAGATTGTCTTCGCCATGGTAACAGCAGTGATGCTCGTGCAGTGCGGGCAGTGTGCCTGCTGATGGGAGGAGCGGCAGCATCCTCTGCTCTGGGCTACCTCAACTCCTGCTCCCCATCCACCCCCCTTGCCAGCAGAGCGCCTGAGATGGCTCACGGTCTGGGCAGCTTCTCAGAGCTCCCTGCAGGAAGCTCCTTCCACGCCTGCAGCCAGGACGTGGACTCGCCACACTTCAACAGCTTCGACTTTGAAGGAGACGCCGACTTTGATGCTTTCGACTGTGGAGGATTTACTTTTTAGATGAAATAATGTCTGTTCCTCTTTATACAAGAGAATCGTTCATTATCTTATCAGATTATTTGTAAGACTAATCTATGAATTAATGAAGGTTTTCTGCGTGGTTTTACAGGTAAATCATGATCTTGACTCGGAACACTGTCGATTCATTAGTTTTTGCATATTTTTGACTCATGTTTACTATGTGAAAAGAGCAGATTCAAGGATTTTATGAATTTCAGGTAATTTACATGTAAAATATGTTCACCGTACAACTTTACCCTCGAGCGTCTGCATTAACAAATTAAGAAAATGTTGTGGAAATGTACTAAAGGTGCTGAGTGTTGAAAATAGATTCCACAAAAAGTAGCCACAAGATGTGTTTAGCTTTTACTTTTGTGCTCAACAGCACTGTTGAAGCACAGTGTCCTGTCTTTAGAACCATTAAGTAAATACTAAACATACCCAGAATTCTCCAACTTACAATGTCAGTGACTTAGTTCGGCTGTAAAGGACTTGACATTAAGAGAATCTCAGTATCTAGTCCTAACGCTATATTTATTTAAGACTGTTTGAAATAATCCAATATATATTTGATTGTTTGGATCCTTTCAAGATGATGGTTTAGATTCATCTTTATAAATGGGCTTTTTTTGACGCAGTTCATGACTAGAGACAAGTAAACATGGAGTGTGTCACATTGCCTGCCAATGTGAAACCAGTTTGTCAGCGTGTCTCAGGAATTGTCTACAGACCTGTCTTGCAATAACTAGTATATAACATTTGGTAGTAATTTGCACTCCTGTTGGTTGAGTTAAGGCAGTTAATTTCGTTTAAGCATTTGGTAATGTTTTATTGACGATAAGATTAAAAAGTTTCAGGTTACACTGTTGCCGCTTAATTTTATGCCTCGAAGAAATCGCTGGACACTTAGGTGATACAAGAACAGCAGCTATTGGAATACATTTTTTTGTAAAGTATAGCAGGATTAAAACCTCGTATAGGTTGTCACCCAATGGAAATATAAATGCACATTACATATCTAACATTACTGTGTTATTTTCTAAAAGGTGTACACCTGAACAACCTTCTCTGTATCTTCCCTCTCTTCGGCAGCTGACAAGGTGTGGTCATCATTCCCCTCTAATGAAATGAATTTTGTGTTCCACTGTAATCCATTATGAAAAAAGCTGTTTCATTAAGGGGACTTACAAATTAACTCTTTACCCTGAAAATATTATAGCAGAGGGCTCCACTGGACAGATCAGACCATCAGCAACTGGTAGAAGATTAGACAGTTAAATTGGAACTTTAGACCACCTAACTTGAAATTTTTACAAAAGTGTGAACACCGTCACCTTAAAATAAATAATGATGTCTGAGGGCCAACTAAGAATCTGAGAAAAGAGCAGTCAATTATAAAGAATTCTTCAACTACAAGAAACTCTTGAAAAAAATGGTTTTAATCCAATATCATACCATAGTCTGATTTTTGCTCTTTGTATAAAGTGGTAGCTGTCCCCATCAGCTTGGAAAAAAGGTTTAAAATTGACACGGACTGTTGATAAGGTTAACCCTGATGCAGTGCCTCTACATAACCTATGGCTCCTCAAGTGATGCACCCATTTCTGACACAAATGTGCTCAGAAAGTTCCCCATTTGATCACAACATAAACCCTCCAGAAGGAGGATAATCTTCTGACAGATTACAGGGTCTGCCTCACTGACCACGT
The DNA here is from genome assembly GCA_900303265.1 of Brotula barbata. Classification (NCBI taxonomy): domain Eukaryota; kingdom Metazoa; phylum Chordata; class Actinopteri; order Ophidiiformes; family Ophidiidae; genus Brotula; species Brotula barbata. The sequence goes on along the minus strand of OMNV01009072.1, from coordinate 49,051 downwards.
GGCATGCAGTCAGTGGTTGAACAAAATTACAAATAGTGAATATCCTCTCCATCACCCACATAGATGGAGTTTTAGTATTTTCCATTTTTTCCATGGCAACAGCTTTAGTTATTTGGAAGTTTGATTTTATACATTTTCATTATTCAAATTTATGCATCTTGTCAGCACATAGAAAGAGTGGCACAGAGTAACATGGTAAAAATAATTAGTCAGCTTGACATCACAGATATTTATGTTTACCCAAGTACAATTTTAATTGGAAAAAGGAAACGTGCTGGTATGCGAGATTAACCTAATAGTCAGTACATTTACACGCACTTTAAAAATGGTGATTATGGCAACAAAGCAAGACGTCATGTGAGAATTCTACGAATTCTCTGCAGGTGTATCTGCAGCTTTATCACATTTGTCTTTAATAGCAGTCGGGACAAATACTGTTTAAGTCCATATAAACATGAATGCAGTAGTCAAATGATACTCACATGGGCAACCAGCCCTGGAGCTCTCCCTCTCTCTCTCCAGAGTCATCTACCTCTTCCCTGGACATGTCAGGTGTGAAGTTCCCAATCCTACAGATCAGAGGATTAGTATTGTCAAAGCAAAGTTCTGTCACACAAACATGCTGCTTGTTTTTTCTCATTCACCTGTGAGTAAGTCACTAGTCATAGTGTTGCTGGACATCTTACACCGTCAGTATTCAGTGCCATGTTGGTGCACTAACTGGTGATGAACGAAACAAATGTCATTATGAGAAAAAAAACAAAAACATTAATTTGTGTTTTAGCCTTTTCAGTGCTGAAAGATTCCAAGTTTTTCTGTCCACAAGGAGGGGCGTTTGCCTCCTGTGTCACCAGAGCCCCGTTGGCCAGCACATTTCCAGGTCACACCAAACAGGTATTCATGGCAACATTTGGTGATCCTGTACTTTGCCCGTTTCCACCTCCCCCGGCGAGGACGAGGGGTTGGATTTTGGGAGGCAATTAACCTTAGCCACCAATTCAGTGTTTTTTCTCCCAGTCTGAGAATACACTTAACCCAAAATGTTTAGCAGTAGTTGATTGTTTGTCATACTCAGTCAGGTAAAAGAGGGTGGTGGTGATGCAAATTGAAAGTTAACATTACAGGGTTACGTGATTTGTAGCCTGTATGTTATATTACGTGCTTGTTTTCAGTCAATTCTATCAGAAAATCCAAACCCTCACTGCATGTCCATGCGACACCCTTAATGCCACCATTTCTTCATTCAGCTGCAGTGCTCTTAAGGCACTTTTCATTGTTGTCCACTGACGCAGTTTCTGTAACTGCCATGTACCTCGTCTCAGTGCAGTTTGCATTTCTGTCCCACGTCACACTGATTCAGTTTCTGATCCATTGTGAAACTGGTTGAGTGTCATTAAGTCATGTCATCCTGAACCCTCTTGTGAAGTGCGTGTCTGTATGCATGTAACCAGTTGCAACCTTTGAGTAAAGGAACACATCCCATATAAGGGACAGGTAGGAACTTTTCCAAGTTGTTGACAATCATTGCGTCACATTAATAAACTCAATGTCCTCTGATTCTGACGTGATAAAATGGGCAACCAGATACAACACCAAAGGAAACTAAAACATAATCACCATACACACTGAAAAAAAGCCATCGAGTTTGTAAGATCGCGCCATGACCCAGGGTGTAACAAGTAGTGACTAGGCTCATGCAGCAGTAGCCACTGCTAACAGGCCAATACAGTGGTAAAACATACTAAACAGGACAATAATATCACATATCTTCCAAATTCTCAGCACCAATTTCAGACCAAATAACAAAATTAACTTGTCAACCAGCCATAAGCACACTAGTATTGACAGACCACCAGTAGACCATAAACGTGGTGCATGTTCCCATTGTTAATGACAGGATGATGTTGATAGCACCTTTTCCTTTTCTTGTACATCCAGGTTTCACCACTAATTAAGGAAGGTGGAAACATATTGTGTGTCATAAAACGGCAAACATGGCATATGGGCTTTGCTACAGTAGTGACAGCTTCCAGAGGTAAATCGCTACTTAGCACACCAGTGAATACATATGCAGTATTGAGGTACACATTTCCAACTGTGGTTCCTGTTTCAGCAGGATATCATGGATGATGGTATAGTATGAAGCAAGCAGTGAAAGTAGAGTTAGAATTGATAGACACCGATGTTTGAATAAGTACCCTGGTCATACAGAATGCATGAACACATACAATAAAAACAAAACCCTGAATTATACTGTACTTCATGCTTTCACCACAAAAGTCATAAAACTGCAAACATTGCCTTCAGGCTCATGCAGCCATTGCAAACAGGCCAATACAAATCATAAAGCAGACAAACGCATACATATGAAGCATTCAGGTACAACATTGTGTGCTGACGCGTAACCTCAAATGCATGTGTTGAAGTATCCCCCAGACAGAGCACATACATTTTTTTTTTTTAAACTCCTGTTTCAGCAGGATATCATGGATGATGGTATAGTATGAAGCAAGCAGTGAAAGTAGACTTAGAATTGGTAGACACCGATGTTGGAATAAGTACCCTGGTCATACAGAATGACTGAACACATAACTGATAAAAGAAAAAAAACTGAATGACATAGTAGTTTATGGTTTCGCCACACAAGTGTGTGTCAGAGCCACAAATACATTGCCTATAAGCTCACGCAGCAGCATCTGCTGCCAACAGGCCAATACAAATGATAAAACAGACAAACACATACATTTCAACAAGTATCCCCCCCGACAGAACACAGATATAAAAAAGACAGACTTTGGCTAGTTCATGGTTGCATCTGCATATAGTATGCGTCATAAAGAAGCAAACATGCTAATGGCACGCAGGTAGAGCAGCAAAAATGCTAAATACGGTCAACATAGCACACAGGTAAGTCAGCAAACATGGTAAGCACGATCAACATGGCACACAGGTAAATCAGCAAACATGGTAAGCACGATCAACATGGCACACAGTTAAATCAGCAAACATGCTAAGCACGGTTAGCATTGTAACAAACAGCAGATAGGTCTCATCTTCCAGCAAACATTAAGCACCAAGTTCAGACCCAAAGAAACCAAACTTAACTTGTCAAGCAGCAATAAGCACACTGGGATTGACAAACCACCAGCAGCAGGCCATAAAGTTGTATCAAGCTCTTACCTGTCAACGATGCAGCAACGATGAGGAGGTACATTTTTCCAGCTGTATTTATACTTCTAGGTTTCACCACTGAATAATTAAGGGTGGCTGACACTTTTCACTTTTTTTTTTTTAGAGATAACAGTGTTTCTTTGTTTTGTAAAAGTTAGCAGTTACATTAAAGAAAACTGATAAATCATTAGTGTTGCCTGAGTTGTAGAAAATTGTAAATGTATATATTTTTTAAACGAGTGTATGCATATACATGTGTGCTGAGTTCCCCCGCAACAGATGGTTTAGTCCACACAGTTTCAGAGTGCTTGTGGAGGGGGCGGGCCAAGGAAACTCCAGGACTTGCTGAGTACATGTCCTCAAGCACTAGGCGAAGGCTAGCATTTTACAATATCAACAGTTTTTATTAACCTGCTTCACTCGTAGTAATAATCCCCAGCTATTCATATTGTCTTCATGAGATTGGAATGGGGAAGTGACAATGATATAATTGTACCAAATTTTTTGTGTTAGTATTGTGTGGAATCTAGTGTGGGAGCACAATTTTATTCCCATAACTGATTAAAGCACAGACACTGTCCCTGATGTTACATGATTGGAAACTAACAGCTAATAAGAGCCTCAGGGTGTGTTTGAGCGCAGATGGATCACAGAAAATAAGATCTTTAGATATAAGATCCAATATTACAGAGGATCAAAGTGAGATAATATGATGAGGAATTGTTAAGTGCTGTAATTTGATGGCGCCTTTACTCCCTGTATTATGGTAGAGTGTATTGTATTGCCGTATTTGTGTGAGGTTTACGGTACGTGCAGGACATGACGTCACCACGTTTCCAGTCAGTGCCTAATTTGTTTTCTGAGTTGGCATGATAAGGGGACACAACGGTCCGCATCAGTTCGCACTATATTTATGAATAAATATGCCAAGAGGCTAATAGAAGAAACGATTGTGTTCTACTTATCCTCCATCACGCAGTAGAAGACTGCGCACTTAAAACCTTAACAGGAATCCACGAGTGCGTCTTGTGATCGACTCTCCCTTCCCTGATCTATGTGCAAAAACACAACTTTTCTGAAGGCAGCCTTGAGGTGTATCATTATTTACGTTGGCGTTACCGTATTAATCCGATTATAAAACATCCCATTATTCAAGAACTGTTTTTAGATTAGCAATTCACCTATTCTGCATGTTTTTTGGGAGGAAGCAGCGGGAGGACATGCAAACCCAGCCCAGGACTAGCGGAACGACACTAACCAGTTGCGCAACACTGTTTACTTGTCAGTCCGCCCTGGTTCGGTGAGGCGCAGGACAAACAGAAAGGAGCACTCCCATCTAGGTTAACATCTGGGGATAAAAGACAGTGATTCACCAGCTGTGAGACAAGAAGAAGACCGCCTGACAGGAAAAGCATGGAGTTTTCTTCAACACTGATCTTGGCAGGGCTGATTTTAGCTCTGCTGTGGCTGCTCAGAGTGAAAAGAAACAGGAAGTATAATTTGCCCCCTGGGCCTTATGCGCTGCCCCTGATAGGAAACCTGCCGCAACTTCAGAGGAACAGCCCTTTTAAAAGCTTCGTCAAGGTAGGAATGTGGAATCTTATTCTGAAGGAATCATATTCAAAGAGAATATACATTTACATGGTGGATTGGGCAATACTTGCTTGTTTTCAGAACAAACTCAATTTGAGTGGTGTTAGGAAAACTTCGATCATTTGATGATAATGTTTTTTGCTGTTGTTGCTTTCATTTCTTGCTCTAGTTCAGTGAAAAGTATGGACCGGTAATGACTGTGTACATGGGCTGGCAGCGTACGGTTGTTCTGGTGGGATATGATGCCGTGAAGGAGGCCCTGGTGGACCAGGCAGAGGAGTTCACTGGCAGGGGGCCACTGCCGTTTTTGATAAAAGCTACCAAGGGTTATGGTAAAACAAGAGCCTGGCCTGAAATTTCTAAAAACATAGAGGCAGTCTTTTGATCACGTGACAATATTGTTGACTTACTAAGGCTATTCCAACAAGGGGGTAGTAGTTTGGAATGACAGGAATGAAAATAAACAAACCATGGCAGATCAGGTTAATTCTTAGTGTTTACTCACACTGCTGACACCACAACAGCACCAAACACCAACCGTAGGCAATCAACATAAGATAATGTACTCTTTATGTCTGCTCTTGGTCAACAAGTTTCGCTGTATGGATCTTTTCAGGTTTGGCAATCAGTAATGGAGAGCGCTGGCGCCAGTTGCGACGCTTCACCCTCACAACGCTCCGAGACTTTGGGATGGGACGGAGGGAGATGGAGGATTGGATCAAGGAGGAGGGCGAACACCTGGTGGCTCGCATAAATACTTTCAAAGGTACAGTATGTATGAGGGCTGCAACAACTAATCGACAAAATCCATTATAATAGACGGCTACATTTTGCCTCAAAGCAACTATGGGTGTACACACACACATTTAGTTGCTAATTACCCCAACAGCCATTCTGCTATCATTTTCCTTTCTGACTAATATATCATTTGGTACAGATGGACCCAAACACAGCATATTATGTTAGATTCATACTTCAGCTTTATGTAGTGGCTGTTTGCTAATGTGAATAAAAGGAAAGGAAATAAGCTCCGGAATTATGTGCCTTAACAAAGTGTTTTATGTTTAGCGTTTATGTCATAAAAATAGTGCTGTATATTCAAAAAATGATAAAATATAAAGATAAATGTAGCGCAAATTTGTCGCACTGATAATTCAGATTGTTTGTCTGTTCTGTTCAGGTTCATTTCAAAGTGTGTGAATCAGATGTACCAGTTAGGAACAAGTATTTGTTATTGTTTTCATTCAACACAATTGCAACAGAAAGAACTTGTAAACTTCATCGCCCACAGTAAGTAACAGGATCAATTTCACATGAATATCTTCAGGAAGTAAAGAAACCTGAACTATAGCCTCAAAATACACAAGCATCTGATGGAGCCAATCAAAGATTGATTGCCAAAATGGGTAAGAAATTGAGTGGATTCAATGGGTGCCTGAGTGCAAAGTTTATTCATTGCACTGTGTTTATCTCCCTGCAGCTGACCTTTTTAATCCTTATCTCTCTCTGGGGGCAGTGTGTGCAGTGTAAGCTGTTACATAACCTGCAAACACACACTGAAGACTGACCTAGGCACAGTTAAACATACTGTGTGTGTGTGTGGTAACATTTCTCATTGGATTTTAAGCAACTGCTAAATCAAGACAAATTTAAGCTTGACCATGCATTGTAAAAATGTATCTCTAGACTGAAGGCAAATGAAATCAATTGCTACGAGTAATTAAGTCAGCACAAGTAAATGTATGTGTTGCATGACATGGCTCACTACTCCAAAAACAAAAATGAAGAAAAGAAACATCAATCTCCCTGATGGTGGCACTAAATGTTCAATGCTGTCACATATACACACTGTAGAGTTAAATGTTACACAGCTAACTTTGGAGACGTGGTAATTATCCCACACCACCTTAAAGACATGATCAAAAGCAGGTGGCTTGCTTGTTGTATGTTTTCTGAGCAAGCGGAAATTGTTGATTTTATTCTTGTGATAGGCTGAAAGACCTGAGACAGGCTCAGATGCAGCCAATATCTTCTTGGGTTAATTATATTGTGTTAAAGTTGTTGCTACAAAATATTTAGATTCATGCAGGATGTCATCTTTCTTCCTCTGAAGCTTTTGGTATGTACAGTAGATCAGACTTGCAATGTTTCTCCTGCTCTTCCAGCAAAGCCCTTTGACCCCACCTTCATCATGAGCCGCACGGTGTCCAATGTGATCTGCTGCCTGGTGTTCGGCCAGCGCTTCAACTATGAAGACAAGCAGTTCCTCCATCTCCTTAATATCATTTCTGAAATTTTAAAGTTCCTCAGCAGTCCTTGGGGCCAGGTAAATGGAGGCGAGATTTAAAAAGTCAGAAATACAGGTATATTTGCTCTCCCCCAAATTAGGGGTTTTGTTCTGCTGCAGTGTTGTCCCACTCATCATTTAGTTTGCTAATTAAGTTCAACCTGACTCTGTATTACATGGACGCATGAGTCTCTAAGATTATTACATATTCGTTTTTATGATCATTCAAAGCAGCAATTTTTGATTTTAAGTACTGTCAGAATGACCTAAATTCTCCCAAATTGCTCCATCATAAGTTGATGAAGTCTTAAGTTATTGATTTTTTTTTTTGCAAAGTTCCCCATGGTCCCTCTCAGGACTTTGCACTGCAGCAAATGTCTGCAATGCCAATTTACATCAGCTAGTAATTTGCGGTGGATTTAGTAAATGTTTCATTTTGTATCAGTTTTGAGAACTATTGCCCTTGGCAGATTTAGAGATTGAGTCAGTATACATCTAACACATTCATTTAAAAATCTGCATCATGTCTGAACTTTGGCTCCCTCTGCTTGTCTCCAATAGATGTTCAATATCTTTCCTAGAGTCATTGAGCTTTTGCCGGGCCATCATCACACAGTGTTCGCTAATATCAAACAAGTGAGAGCGTTTGTCCACACAAAGATCCAAGAGCATCACGAGACCATGGACCCTTGCTGTCCAAGAGACTACATCGACTGCTTCCTCAAGCGAATTGACCAGGTTGGAAAGTATTATCTAAACCAAAGTTTATCTTTTCAGACCATAACTTCCCTGTTGGTTTGCTTGGTTTCCGCAAAAGAGTGAAGTTTGTTTCACCACCCCTCTTGTGTGGCCGCTTATTTCAGGAAAAGAACAGTCCTTCAACTGAATTCCATTACGAGAACTTAGTGTCTACAGTGTTAAATCTGTTCCTGGCTGGAACAGAAACAACCAGCTCAACTATCAGATATGCCCTCAGCATACTGATCAAATACCCCAAAATACAGGGTAGGTCCCCTTTTTTTAACCTTTGAATAATCTGGTGAAAATCAAGAATCACCTAGAACACATGAAAATGAATCAGGGCTGCCATTTGCTTAATTTTTTCTCATCACATCGTAATGTGAACACATCATTTGTTTTGTTTTTCCTCTGCAGAGCAAATGCAGCAGGAGATTGACACTGTGATCGGGCATGAGCGCTCTGTAACCATGGAGGACAAGAAGTCCCTCCCCTTTACTGAGGCTGTCATTCATGAAGTGCAGCGTTACCTGGACATCGTCCCCTTCAGTATTCCTCACTACGCACTGAAAGACATCTCTTACAGGGGTTATACCATTCCCAAGGTAATCCAGATTCATCGTGTGACAGCAAAGTATGGGTTTAAAGTGATAATTCTTAACTTCTTGATAAAGCAAATCAAAATCCAACACCCATTTTCCATAGCGAATTGCAAAAGTAATTTAAATGTGTTTTTACACAAATCTCCGTATAGGATTTTTAATAAATTGTGTTTGAGCTGATATTCATTTGCGAGAGGAAAAATAATCCTGCAAAACTAAGGATTATCACTTCAATATGATATTGAATGCAAACACCATTAACACCCACACACGCACATTCGCTCACAGCAGGCCCTTAGAAACAAAATACTACACATAATAACGCACACAGACCTGTCAAAATCAGTTTTCAAACAATGGCCGTTTGTCTGCTTGTGTGCAAAATAAATAAACAAGGATACGCTCAACAGTCAAGTAGTTGTAGCTCTGACTGCAACACAATGTCAGCTACCAGAATCCACCGCCCGGACAGATACTTTAACCACTCGACCATACTGACATGGGTGTCATCTTGTCTGGACAGAACACGCTGATCATTCCCTTGTTGCACTCTGTGCTGAAAGATGAAAAGCAGTGGGAGACTCCATGGTCCTTCAACCCTCAACACTTCCTGGACCAGAATGGCAACTTTAAGAAAAATCCTGCATTTCTGCCATTTTCTGCAGGTAAAATATAACCTTCAAAGTATTATTGTGAGTTCTGTTATTTTTATCTAGTTTGCTGAGTTTTTGTTGTGTAGGTTCCACTTTATCTCCTGCCATGATGTACAGTAGGCACTGAACATTTGTTAGGTGGCAAAACTACAAATCAATCATCTTTGTTTTGCCTCTCAGGGAAGAGAAGCTGTGTTGGAGAGTCTCTAGCTCGCATGGAGCTTTTTCTGTTCCTGGTGACCCTGCTGCAGCATTTCACCTTTTCCTGTCCTGATGGCTCTGACAGTATTAACCTAATCCCAGAGTTTAGCAGCTTTGCCAACATGCCACGCAGGCACCAGATCATCGCCACTCCCCGGTGAACAGGAACGGGCTCACCGCTCAAAGAATCAATCTTAGCTTGTAGTTCAGAGGCTCATTCAACTCTGTCAGCGTGACTTATGAATAAACTGTTTGAGTGTGTGCTGTTGACAATTGTAACCAGGGTCATTTAAGGCAGCACAGAGGAACTGACTCCTCACAGCAACAAGGTCCAGGATGTCAATCTTGTTTCCTTCCTGTGTTTTTTGTTGTCATGTGAGTTTCAACCTTGCTTGCTCATGCTGCTGCCCTTGACCAATGCACTGGGCTTACTACATGAGAATATAATAACACTTCTTCAGCACATATATATGTATTTTTATATATAATTTTATAAGGCTTGTGTTTGTTAAAATGATTTCATGGGAAGAATGGTTACGGTGCCTTTCAAAACTAACATTGCAAGAGCCAAGAAATCTGAACAAATTCCTAATGTTACAATTCCAACACTGCTGAAATGTATTTTGTATATGATAACAACAAAAACAGAAAATGTACTTTTATACCAAAGAATTTTATTCTTATGAAAGCAATAACTGGCCTGTTAAATCATCAGATAGGACTGTGACCCTCAGGATAAGACAGAGTGAGCACATTCATATATAACAAGGAGCTGCTTCTGTAATTCAATGAGTTCAAGCTCAGGTGATCTGTCAGCTTGCTAGTGTGCAAGTGCAACTCCAAGTGTATCACTTTAAGTATCAGTTGTCATTGCATGATTTATTAAACCTTAATAAGACTGTCAGAAAGCAAGGCATTAAGTATGGTCCACTGTTCATAAAGTTTTCATTCGCTGCGCCAGAAACCAAGAGCACTTCAGTGATGTTAAGGGAGTAATGATGGCACACATCACTGACATTACATGAGAATTTTTACATCTTTTATAGATTTCTAAAAGAGATACTCCAGGGATGTTACAAAACATTCTGATTTTCAGTTGCTTTGGATGTGAATCACTGACAATCATCAGCACTGACGTAGTTTTCGAAGCATGTTTAAGATATCTGGCGTTCACTTTCCAAGTCTGGAGGTTTTCCACTGGCTTCTTGAAATTATACGTTTAGTTAGATTTTTATTGTGGTGGGTATAACACTGCTGGTATTTTGTGCTGGTGAGATAGTAGCACATGGATCCATAAGGGCCATATAAAGACCTGGGAAGTGAACGCGTAATCTCTGTAGAATGTTGGACAAAGAAAATAGAAGAGACCTAGTTCAAACATTTTGCAGTATAACTTCGAGCTCGACCAGAAATGAATATTCGGTGGAAACTCTAGTAATATGTTAAAAATGCTCTACAACTGTAAATAGTAAAAGACAATTATAGAATTAAAATACATTGTCTCACTCTGATACCAAAAATAGAGCATATGTACATTCAAAATGGTACTCAAATCGCTGCAGAAGGTGTAACACAAGTCCATATTTACTAATTCATCCATACGCTTAGATAACCTGTGGCTCTATGATGTTAGAAATGCTGTTTTCTTAAATGTTGGGCAGGTGATGGTCATATTTATGCTTCACCAGTTTCTTGACATCCGGTGCAGGTGAGATGTTGCTGTTTGTTAGCTGAGGCAAGTACTGGGCCTGGACAGAAAAAGAGACAGACAGAAGCCCAAAAGGTAAATGATATGGACTTCCAAAACATGAACATGAAGTGAAGAATAGAATTGGGCACATTTTCTGCCTGAAATATCCTGATTTGATGGCCCAGCTAGGTCAGCTCATTCCAAATCCAGACTTAGAACACATAGTAAAACCCATCCTTTCTCAGCTTGGACCTGTGCACCAAAGGTTAAGGATGCACCCTTCTAATGTTATCACAATGATTTGTGATATCACCTCTCCAACAGTTTTTCAAGCCAGCACCAACAGTTTAGGTATCAAACAGTTAAGAGTCCTTGGCCAGGACATCCAACCTCTCCCAGCTCCTGTACTGTTGTTCTGTATCACAAAGGAACAGATAGAAGTGTAGCCAACTCAAGAATACTTTGAGTTACAGGCCGAGTCTCCATCACAGCCAGTAACTTTGTGAATACATACCCCCGCCTGTCTGCGTCGGGAGCCTTTTTCATGTCGTCTCCCAGGTCGCTCGCTCTCACGGCCCCAGTTGGCTCCTCCTTCCTCCTGGAAGTAAGGAAGCTCCAGCAGTTCTTCACAGGACAACCTGAGGGAAGGGTCCATCACCAGGCAAGCCTGCATAATGAAATGGCTTTTTTAGAACATCAAAGTCCACTTTGTGTTGCCATGCAAGGTTCATACAGCCTTGATTAACACATTTGGGCTTATTTGTAATTGCCAACCTTCATAAGCTGCAGTGCCTGAGGAGAAACTCCATGGAAACGCTTTTCCAGGGGCTCCTAGAAGAACGAGTTCACATATTAAATAGAAAACATTAACCGTGCTTCATCACCGCTCCAAGAATTTATGCATTTTATGTGATGGTGACGTACCGTTGTGTCAGGTTCAGGAATACTGACACCACTGAAGAAGACATTAGAGCGGAAGACCTGCTGATGACGAGGAATCAGATCACCTGGGGTCAGAAAATAGATGATAAGAATTTTCTTTAGCTGCCAAAACTTCAGTTGTGGGAGGTGGTTGTAACACAGCAGTTCTTTGTTCTGTTCTAAAGTGTGGAGCTATGTAAAACATCAGCGGTACATGTTGAGTTTTGGGGCCACATTTACTAAGATTTTGCAGCATTTTTTTTTTAAAGCAAAGCACATCTAGTGTACTTAAAAAGGCCTTTCCAGACTACCCAGGGTTTTGCGGATGAGGTAAAGCTGGTCAACATCTGACTTCCCAGGCCACAGCGGATTCCCATGGAGAAGCTCAGCAAAAACACAGCCGAGCGCCCATACATCCACAGGGGGCCCATACTGGGTATCACCCACCAGCAGCTCGGGGGCTCGGTACCAGCGGGTTGCGACGTAGTCTGTGTAATCATCCTCTGGACCCGCTATAGGAATACACAGACAGACAGATAGTGAGAACACGGATGAACACACAGATACTAAATAATGAACGCTAAATAACGTGTACAATGAGGAAGGGATTACAAGGCGTGCTGAGTGAGGACACGTTAATATATAGTAACCAAACACTGAAACCTAAAGCAGATAGGTAAACAGAGACGCACCACAAAGAGACACACTAACTGTCCGACTGGGCGATGCGTTCAGTCAAACATTGAAAGTGAGGAGGCCCTTGGCAGCAGCAGCCATAGATTCCTTGTTGAATAAGTCATTAGAGGCACATTGACACTAAATGCACATAAACGCACTGACTCTCTGGATGACCTACTCAGAATGCGAGCGAAGCCAAAGTCACAGAGCTTGATGACTCCGGTTTTGGTGAGGAGGATGTTTTCTGGCTTCACGTCACGATGGATACACTGCAACACATCCACCGACAGAAAAATGATTTAGGAGACGTAAAAGAAATCATGGTAACACACACAATAAATAGAGTGGACATCTAACACATGTCAATCAAACACTATTAAAGTCACCACCGAGGATCAAACCACCATAAGGCACTGTCAGATAGTGAGGAGTCTTCATTTTTTGGTGAATGTGTTTTATGAATACCTTGTATTGTGTGGTGTATTTTTCACTGATGACTAAAGAGGATTGCATGATGCAGTTTTATTTTCTGGACTCTAAATCTGGTGCTATGCTTCATGATTTGCTTCATGAGTTCTATGTTTGTCTTAAGGCTTATGAAAGGAATTGCAACAATCGGAAGACAACAGTAGCAAACGCATAGATTTAATATTAATATTGCACTAAATGAGGGGAACTGTCACCTCAAATAAAACACACAAATTTCCTCAGTAAAGTAATCTGGCAAGGAAGAGGAGACTGAGATTCTATTGAATTTAATGAAAGAAAGAATTTGTAGACATGCTAAGTGAAAAGTAACTAAAACAGAAGAGTGTCACAATTTATGGTGATGTTATGTGAGGACACAAGCAGTCTGTGTTACAGATGGAGCTCTGTGAAAAAAAGCACGTTTGGGAATAAAACAAAAGGGAAACTGGGAGAAATGACAGTAACACAATGGCATCCAAAAAGACCTAAAAAGGCTTTAAAGGACCTAAAAATAATAATTAATACTGCATGTGTACTGAAAGACATAGCCTCATGGAGGATTAACAACTTTAAGCAGAATGTTACAAGAAAGACAATTAAGTGACAAAACAAAGTATTTCTGTGTGAAAACCAGGGATATAAATCATACTGACGTTGTGTTTGTGGCAGAATTTAACCGCCTGAAGGGTTTGCCAAACAATACTTTTCAGCTGAGCCTCTGGAACTCTGTAGGGAAAAAAAGAGACAGCAAGTTTATTTGTTGTTGCAAGAGCAGGAAAACCAAAAGTCCTAAAGAGTCACATTAACGCTTTCATTATTCCCGTGATTTCTAAAAGAAGTAGTGCTTTTCTGCAGCCTTGTCATCACCCGGGTAACCTTTGAGCTGTCACTAACAGCAACCGGTGCTTTGTTTTCAGGAGCAGCTAGAGTTTCTGCTGCATGGCCTTTTGGGAAAGGTAAACATGGTCAGGCAGCTAATAGCTATTGTGCACTTGGCTGGATGTGCAAACCCAAACTCCTTTGATGCTTTAATCATGCTCCTGCTTTAATCATTCACGTTTTCACCAAAGCTTGAACGAGGGATTGACAAAAGCATGACATGGAGAGGCTCACCCTTCCTGAAATAAACCCACCCATTTTTTTTTTATTATTCAGGCGATGCTTATATCCTCTGTCTATTACAATTCATGAAAAGTATCCTGACTCCTTGTTTGTAATCAATCCTGTTGCTCTTTGTGGCCTTCGTGTCGAAAGTGGCACGCTGACACAGTTACACACTGTGGTGTGGAATACTGACAGACACACACACACACATGCCCAAACGTTCACTCACTATTGAATTACAGAGAGGCACATGGGATGACTCCATAAAGAGACCGTGTTTGATCACATGATCTTGTATCAGGGTGCAGGCCACATAGATCCTTCATTAACAAATGCAAATGACAGTGAAGGGTTATTGTCACATCTTTAGGCAAGTGACATTTCGGTCTTTACAGTAACTGAACATGCAGATTATCACATAAGGTGCAAAGTAAAATTTGAAGTGATACTCTGGCCATTTTACAGAATTTTATGATTTCTATGGAAATCTATCTTCACGACGTTACTGACACTGAGGTTTTTTTTGGAAGTTGGAGCATTTTTGGTGATATTTGATCTTCACTTACAAGGTCCAGATATCCATAGAACATGTGCACAAGTGGATTAAGAGCTACTCTACATGAGGTTAAAGGTTTAGGTTGATGCTAATATGGTATGACAACTTCATTTTCCATAGATTACTCTCCTACAGTAACTTCCTGATGCCATGCTACCACGATAATTCCACCACGTCACGGTGGCGTGGTGGTTAGCACTGTTGCCTCACAGTAAGAAGGAATAATTTCCCCCAAGGGGATTAATAAAGTACATTCTTCTTCTTCTAAAATGAAGTAGCTGGGGGAATATTGTAGAGATATACAGTAAATACAAGGCATCGTACGGAATAACAGTGCAAAAGACAGATCCAGTAGGCCACATCCAAATGCATCCAGGAACACATTTAACTTTAATTGTGCTGTGCAGAGTTAAATACGGGTCCATTCAAAGGCCTATGGACCTGGTAATTGCTTGCCCAATATCCCAAATAATGCTACATGAATTTAAACGTAGTTCAGTGCGTGATAGTGATTTGTAACAATTGATGTCAATGCTCAGTGAGAGCATTGAGTTTTTGTCCTTTCAACGTAAACGCGTGCTTAAGACATGTAAAGGCACACAATCAGTAAGAGTCTGACGCTGGCCAAGTAAATGTTTTTGTAATCGTTGTAACGAAATGCAAGTGGAGGTAACATACTAAGTTGTTTACATGCCTGATTACAACTTACAATGGCATAACCCACATTTTTTACTAAGTACGCACACATTCAGGCATATTCATGAAAAAAATAAAAATAAATATTGTCTTAAAAAAGGTACTTGCTTAAAGATACTCTGTCAGGTCACATGACAGTCTTTTACAACAACGTCTACGTTGCCCCTGACCTACCCGCGGGGATGTTTGTCCAATTCATTAAGGACCGTCTGCTCACAGAATTCAAACACCAGGTGGAGCCTTCTTTTCCTCCTGAAGACCTCCAGCAGGTTCACCAGATTCACATGTTTCAGCTGCTGCAGACCCAAAAGAGGACACACCCACTGTGTCAGAGCTCTACAGTACTCACTGAAGACCTACAACTACTGTTAATACCACTAGAGTAATTACTAAAAACTACCAGTCGCGTCTCTCTACTATGAATGATACAGTATGTCCAATATCTAGTACGGGTGGTTAAAACAACTGCTTTTTTTTTAGTATTTACTGGTAGGTGTACAGCAAATGGTATGTGTAATGTACCTACTTGTATTATAAGGGCTACTATTGCTCTATATACCAGTATATCTGATATTAGTGTTACTGCTACTATAAGAACCACTGATACTAACAGTAACAACTGCTACTACAACCACCACTATTACTTCTACTACTACTACTTATAATAATGATGATAACAACAACAATAATCATCATCATCATCGCAATATGTGCCAAACCTGGACACAATCATTCACAAGCATGATACAGAGAGATATGTACAATTCTGATAGTACCCAGTACATAAATGTGATACTGAGGTCTTCTCACCTTCAGCATGCGTATTTCTCTCATTGCAATCTTCTTTATGACTGGATCATCCTCTGATTCCACAAATTTCTTGATGGCAACTATCTGGCCAGTATCTTTGTGTCTGCATTTGAACACCAGCCCATAGGAACCCTCTCCAATTTTGCCTAACTTTTCATATTTCTCCATCGATCAGATAGTAGCGATCACCTGTCAAAAGATAGAGGAAGATCAGCACATCAACTGTCACTTCAGACGTTTCTTTATACGGCCACACAACAAATGGCTCACGACCCAGCCCAAAAGAGTTTTGGAAGTAAAGGACAAACTTCCTACAAACCTGAACATGTATAAAGACAAAAAGGAAGAAAACCTTGGAGAGGAAATTCAATGAGATTTGCTCTCCTCCGATGGCCAGGTGTGCAATTGGAGCCGTGTGCGGGAGAAGAATTAATTACAAACACAGGACACAATGCTACATTAAAATTCATCTTAAACACCACATTTCAGTTGACTGATTCATCGAGAATCTGACTTCTCAAAGCTATTTCAAAAGAATAAGAACTCTCACTCCACAGACAGCTAGGGAAATATCGTGTTATTCTTCTAATATCAAATAATGTAGGTTTACAGTTTTTATTTACAAAATGGACTAAATTACTACTTGTATTTTGTTTACTTTTTAAGGAGCACTACCTTGAAAACAGCTCACCTGTCTAGACTCTGACGGGGTCTTCATGGACAGGTCACCCTGTCTGCTGATGAGTCAGTAAAAGCGCGTAAAGCTGCATCTCTGTGTACGCAGCAACCTGTTTGCGCACAAATTCATGTTTTCTTTCCATCATCAGTTTGCATATTTGTTTTATTGATGATTCAGAGCCCTTTCTCTGTCTCTGTCACTTACTACTCTGTCTGTCTCTGCTGTTTCCACGTCCTTTGCGTCTCCAGTACCTTGGTTACCCGCTTATTGACCTTTCGGCACAATCCACCCACTCATCATACGTCTTCTCCGTCGCGTTCAGATGACGTCTAGTTTCGTGAATAAAAGCAGAATCTACTATCCGCCGGATAATCGCGTCCAAAATAAGCAGCAGTATTTGCGCTTTAACGGGAGACAGCAGTCATTCGACCTGTAACGCAAAGTCAATTCGTGAGGCAGTTTGCGTAGGTTAAAAGACGTACGTGAATACACAGGGCGTTGTAACCAAGGAGATTAATACAGTGTTGTGGTTGAAGCCGCGCCACACACACACACACATTCGCACAAACCAAAATCTCTTGGGTCGGTTGTTTGAGTATATAGAGTAGGCAGCCAAACCTACAATATGGCTAGAATTCAGTTGAAACTTCATAAGAGAATGTCCTTTTTGCCCGAGCCTCCACAGTAAACAGAATGCAGTATGAGCCACACAACTTAAGCATGAAGGTACGGACAAATACGTCAGTGGCTCATCCCCCCAAAAGCGACTTATTTCAAATAATGTTGTCTTCAGCGTTACTGTTAGCTTGCTAGCTAAGCTAACAAGCTAGTACATTGTCTCCTCGTCTGAAACCTGATCTACTTCTAAATTTCCGCTTGTTTGACAAGTGAAAGAGGAAATTACAATGATGTCATTCTACAGTGGGAAAGTTATTCAAGGTCAGAGAAAACCGTCAGTTAATGTTGGAGTCTTTTGAAGCTCTGATTGATCTGGCGAACTGTTGGACAGATAATACTTTTGGATGTGTATTCTTAAAAAATCACACCTTCACTATAACTTAAGGGATTTTTGTCATGTCTTTTATGACATGTGGGAACTTGTTCGTGTATTATTAAAGTGAAGAGGTCAAAGAAATGTTTCTAAAGTGTGTAAAGTGCACTCAATTACTAATAATCGTTAATTTTCCAGCGTTTAAACGGCTAAGAGAACGTTCTGCCACCACCGTGGAGAGAGATACTCAGGTATTGTTGGTATACCCTTTTACGTCACCAGGAGGCAGTGCATACTCAATAAGGATCCCAGAAAACCACATGAGAGACCTTGTTGGTACCTGATAGTCTCCGTCATTATATCCTCAACCTCCTTTGTAATCGGAGATATACTACACACGATAATTGTCTATAGTTTCATTGTTTTAGAAATAATTGTGTTTTGTTTTTTTGTGTGTGCGTGCTGTTGGTATTCTAGGGGACTTTGCCTCATGTTTCTTTTTGTTGAATGTCAACATTCCAGTCTTTTAATGAATAGCTTATTCTTCACAACTGCTTTCTGTGTCAATGAAAGAGTATAGTCACACCTGAAACACATTTGGGGAAGCCCTACAAAAGTACAGTGTCTAAAAATGTATGCAGGGCACTTTATTAGCTTTACTTCCCTGTTGAATCATCTCTCAGACACAGAAAACATGACTGAAGCCATCACTGGTTTGTTTTAGTCCAGATTTCCCTTTGAAAATACACAATCCTACATCTAAAAAGCACCAAGGCGTCAGAGAGCACACAGTCCAGCCCTGTTGGCCATCCATCCCATGAAATTCACAGTTCTACTTTTAGACCAGTCGGTCCCAAGTAGCTCTGCTCTTTGGTCTGGCAGCTTTTCACCTTCTTTGGCACCTGGTAAATGCAGCGGTCAGTTGGTGAGACACTTGTGCCATGCAAGGGTTGTTGACATATTGGTCATCACCAAACAGTGCTAAGAGCGTAGGAGCCAGTGCTTCTAAAATCTGTCATTCATGATGTGCTCTGGGCTTCCTGGTGTGGACAAGAGGCAGGCAGCAAAGCTCTGTTTAACAGCAGATGTTTAACACTGCAGCCGTTACCCTCATTTCCTGGGCGGAGAGCTCCTCGCTCTATTAGACGGGTTACAGGAACAAGAAAAAAAAGAAGAGTAAGAGGGAGAGAGAGAGGCAGAGGGGAGGGAGCGCAAGAGCAAAGTTAGCTGAGCACGGAGCTCCCACAAATCACTTTGTCACTAGCAAGCTCTGACAAGCAGCGGGAGAGAGCGAGATCCTAGAGGGAAAGTAGGAAAGACTGGAGCGAGTTGTGTCAGAGAAGACACAAGAGAAAAAGTGAGAAGGAGCCACACAGGGCATATACCAAGGTACTGATGGATGGATAGAGGAGGACGGAGACAAGACCGCAGTCCGATCACCAAGACAACCTGAGCTGAGCGGAATTGTTACTCCGACTGCTGCTGTTGTTATTGCTGTTGTGCCAGCCTTGGGTTTGGATGGTCACAGAAGGTGTGTCGTTTGATTTTGTTTAAGAAGCAGAGCGCTTAAGTGACAGAGGGACGGTTTGTTCATCTTTTGATAGCATCCCTACTTGAACTTTTTTCACCCGACTGGATCTACAGACATACAAAGCTGTTATTGTGTATGAAGAATGAAGCCACAGTTACAGAAATAGCTGCCCTGAAGTATTAGTCGGCGATGTCGAAAGCAGTTATATACATGTCACATGCTGTTATTGCTAAAAAAGAGGTAGTCACAGCAGAGACTGATATGTTTGTCAAATGTCAGATGTTTCGTATTGACTTGACTGCTGTTCTTTTCACCACTGTCTGATACAGAATAAACCAATACAGTGATAGCCTGAAATATTTTAATGCTGATTTCCTCAGATATCCGATTAACGCTAGGCTTTCTGGAATCCCTTGAGAGATTGACTGTAAAGGAAGCAAGAGGTCATCTGATCAAACTTCAGAGACAGAGATATATGGCCAATTTTCCCCCCACGGAGGGTCTATGCTTTTCTGCCTTTGATAGATTTTGATAGTACATACGGTTTTTGGATTATACTATATCCGAAACTATTCCTAAAGGACCTGAAAAGAGACCTTGTGAGTCAAAAAGGACAGGAGCAAGCTGAAAATCTCAAGAGTGAGGCAGCGAGTAACTTGGGTCCTGCCAACATCAATTTTAAATTCCGTTGAGGGTAACACAGGCAGCTTTTCTCACATTTGCCCCGTTGGTCTCTGGGAACATGTAAAGTGCTACCACCTGCTGAGACACATGGAAGTAAGGCAGGACTGAATTCAAGTTTGTGATTTAGACTTTTTGAGTGGTGGGAGATTGTTGTGGTGCCGTAGCAGTCTTCTGTATCTGGGGGGCGCTGTCTATGTGCATGTTCTCCTGGGCTCTGTTTGCCTTTGACAGCTCTGCTCTGGACTGAGTGTCTGGTACGTCATTGTGTTACCTGTGTGGCTGAGTCAGAGGTTGGCCCGTCACCCCATGACTGTTTGCCTATTGGAATTCTCTCCACCTGCCTCTGGGCAAAGAAGACTGGAGTGTTAGGTGGTTTTCACAGCAGAAGCAGTGGCACAGTAGCCTGTAGGAGACTTCAGGACTCTCCACACTGCTTTAATTGTTTTCCCTTGCATCAGTCACACCTCGCCACAGAGTGAGTCAAGAACCGAGGACTGAGGTGGTCTCAGATCAGGTTGGCACCATGAGGCTGGCTTGCTTGACACTTATGGTTGTGTGCGCAGTGGGCAGCGTGGGCGGTATGTCTACATGTAAGACATTGGACCTGGAGCTTGTGAAGAAAAAGCGCATCGAGGCAATCAGGAGCCAGATCCTCAGCAAACTGCGTTTGCCGAGAGAACCGGATCCAGATCAAGCTGGAGAGGAGGAGGAGATCCCCAGCACCCTCATGTCCCTCTACAACAGCACCAAGGAGATGCTGAAGGAGCAGCAGGCCCAGGTTCAAACAGACATCTCCACAGAACAGGAGGAAGAGGAGTACTTCGCCAAAGTGGTGCAGAAGTTCAACATGACAAGTGAGTATCTCATAGCTCAGAGTTATAAAATAGGTTTTCTCAGACTTACTGTGAGGCTCTGTTGGCACCCAACCGGGTCATGTTCTGGCCAAACCTTTTCCTCAAATTGCTTTATCTGATTGAAATCACTGAAGTTGCCCATTTCACTGTAGATTAGGAGGAGAGAACATGCTCAACAATAGTGGTAAATGATGACGATCTAACAACCACATTGTGTATATTGGTGACACCGGTGACTTTGATTGCATGGTAAATCTTACTCAGGACTTACATATGTGATGGAAATGTATCCTGGAGTTCCATTAATACTTCTCAACTTATCCAATTAACGATTCATGTTTATACTGTAATTAAGATAATAAGTAGATTTTTTCAAACAACATGCCTTACTGCTAAAAATTTGGCACAAATTGATGTTTACTCTGTGTAACAACATTAGATTATTCCATTTGTTCCATCCAATTGTTTTACTCAGGTGCCTAAATATTTTTGTTGTCACCTCTGCATGCATCTCCTCAATTAGAATGATTCAATGCATATTAAAAGTTTGATTAAAGTGGAGTCAAGCCAGTAAATCTGTTTTTTCAAATATCCTGTGGCTTTATTGCAACATGCACATATCAGAGTCTGGGAGGACTTGCGTCATACTGCTATCATGCAACAAAGAATGGCAGAATCCTATTAATTCAATCCGCGTATGTGTCTTACTCCCCCTACATATAAACAGTGAATGACTGATATCTTCTGAATCCATAATTTTTTTTTTCATAAAATTCCTGAGAAAATGATGCAGGCAGTCCACCATCACATGACAACCTTGTTGACTTAGCGATATATTAGGAAGTGTCATGAAGGCTACTCAGGGTAGGGTAAAAAGTCACTTAGAAAACACAAGGAAAAGGGAAAAACTGTGAAAGCTCACGTCTTGTCTCCACAGGTAAAGAAAAGTAACAGCATCGCATTGTTCAACAAGAACGCATGATATGATATACAAAGAAAGCAACCATTGTCGAAGAGGCAGATTGACTTCTCCTCGTCTCGAATCTCACATTTTAGTTGACATATGTTTAGATGTTGGGGGTTTTTTTTGTTTTGTTTTTTTGGATGGAACAGCTAACACCACAATAGCACCAAATTTATTACGTTGATTTGTTGGGGAATGTCACCTTGTTGCAACAATTGCATTAAGCATGTAATTATGGGAGTGGTTGTTCACCAACCTGTTGTTATTACCCCCTACTACCATATCAGAAATGCTATAACCAGAGAAAAATCAGCAGGTGCTCTTTGGGGAACCATATAAGAGTATTAAAAACAGAGCAATGGTGCAAGACACTCTCTAGTTCTGGGCCATAAATGTTTTTATTTTGGCACCTTGCCTTGTTAAAATGGACAACACATTTCAGCACAAAACAACAACTCTCAAATAATCTACGTGGTAGACAAACTTAGCTGCAGCTACAATCAATCAGCATTTGCCCAATGGTTGGTGTCCATTTCAGTTTCTGCTGTAAATTCTCTCAACATGTGTACCCTCTCTGATATCCACGAATCATCTTTTCACAGCTTGGGAAGTTCAGAGATCACAGGTGTTGTAAGTTAACAGTATGTTGCGTTGCATCTGGCCTAGTGCACTGCGTTGCTCACATGGTATCCACGGCATTTTTACTGCTTTATTAGCAGGCTTTGTTAGGCCAGCCAGCATTATTTGTTTGTTCAGCCAAATGGTCTTTGGCTGTAAATGTGCAACTCCCCAACTATTATGACAAACATATTTCTTTGCTCCATTGTTCTGTACATGCCCATATGCCTCACCATTTTAGACAGGCATCCACACTATCCCCCTTTTATCCACTTCAAATGGAAGACTAAAGTAGATGGGTCCTGCTCAGGACTATGCAGACTAAAGGCAGAACAAAGGAACTTTCAGAACGAAGGGCATGATTTTGTTCTGCTTCGAAGACAACCAAAGCACTTCAAGGAGAGGAGGAAAAATTGAATGAGAGAAGACAAGGAATGCAACCCTTCACCCTCACCAAGCCTCTCTCTTTTCCATCCTTTGGGATTGGGACTGGGGGTTTCCTGTAATATTAGCACTGGGTTCTCCCTTGTTTAATCTGTCACTTGTTCTAGTATCTCTTTCTCTTTCTCCAAGGCCATTTCCATCTGGCACCGCTTCTTATGTACTTTCTCTCTCTTTCTTTCTCTAGCTCTCTTTGCTGAATTTCCTGAACTTATTATCAGCGTGTTCGCAGTGTGTTTGTGACAGGGCAGCTTGGCAGGAAGGAAGACAGGCTGATAGCTACTGAGATCTTGAGTGACTCAGGTCCGGTGCAAGCGGCGCCCATGGGGAGCTTCGTTTCCTACCTCTTTGGAACGGCAGAGAACATCCATCGACTGTCTTAGCCCCCTTTGCCCTCCACACACTTGGAGAGTGTGAACGTGTACCTGTGTAGGCAAATGCTACACTTTTATTTAATGCAGTTAGTAAAATGATCATTCATAATTTTTCTTACTTACCAATCTTCTTTACTTTCTTAAAAGTGATTTGATTTTTAACTAAATCTGTTCGTGGTTGATCATCAACCTGCTGTTATTACCCGTATTACCATCAGGTATCTGTCGTGAGAGGAAAAAAACACCAAACTAATGATGTCCACATTAAGTGTGTAGGAGGGAATCTGTCCTTCAGACTGCGGCGCTCTGTTTAAACAAAGCAATTAAATCAGAATTAAACACAGGAACAAAGCTTTTTATTTTCTTTGACCGTCCCATTCGTCATTTCAATTTGTGGTTCTTTTTACTGGATAATTCCCTGATGAATCTCAACAGCTTGCAGGGATGCATATTTGTGAACAGAGCATGTTAAGATTTGATAGATTTGCTCTCCATCTATTGTGTTGTGGCTTAGACCAAATTCCATCAAGCAGGTAATTGTCACAGCCCTCCCTTGAAGCACAAACAAATCAAACCCTCCCATTTAACATGGTGTTTGTCCAAACTACTTCAACTTGTTTATACGGAGAAGAATTTTATCTGTTGGGAGGCCTCACACGGTAGTGGAGAAAAACAAGCTTGGTGCTTTGGTGCTGCATCATTAATGACTGAATTTAAAAATACATGAAGCTGCCACTTCTGTGTTACAATGCAGACGAGTGTTGACAGGGGGTGGAGGCTGTGTGTGATGCAGGGTGAATTGGGGGAACGAGATGTCGATGAGGACGAGTGGGCTGTAGGAGGGTGGAGCTGAGCATATGAAGGAGGCAGGTATTTAGCCTGTTGCTGGAATCTGGACCCTCCCACTTGTAATTACAGAGCTGTCTCCTTGCCTGTCACAACAGCTGCCCCTATCCCCGGCTTACGTGGGGATAGGCTCTGATTAAACACAAATCCCCCCCCACACCCATGTTAGCACACAGACTGGGCTGCTCGCTTTACCCCCTATCTAGAGGAATATGGCCTGTTTTCAACAGAGCGGGGAGAAGAGATTTTATACACTGGTATTTTTTGATCAGAGGTGATGACAATGCTGCAGGGGCACCACGGCCAAGCTGATTGTTAGGGGAAGTGACTTCATTTCCTGTTTCGTAAACACAGCTCAAACCCTTAACACATTTATCTCAGTTTAGTCAAAGCAGACTGTGCCAATGATTGTCTGTGCTCACTGTTGTCCGGTACATAATTGCCAATTTCTGCGTTGCTGTGTGATCCTCTCATGCACTTTGAATCAAACATCTCTCAGCTATGGGCAGCAGCAATAAAATGTCATCTCATTTCCCTTTACACTTCCACATCAGCTCTTTCTACTTTCAGTTTGACTTTATACACTGTAAAAACTCGAGCTAGAATTGCATATTTTTTTATCCTGATGTTTTTAAGATTAGATAACTCTAAAAATTTTAAAAATTAGGCCTTTGACTTAACTTTGTGACATGATGTGAAGTTAATGTTGACTAAATCAATCGTATTAAGTGTCTTAAAAAACCTGGGTAGTTATCAATCGTATTTGCCAAATTTTGCGTACGATGCTTCACAATTGACCAATGAAATCATTTGCTTTATATGATGTCACATTTTCCAGACATTGTCCCAAGTCTGGTGTCCCAGCACCCTATTTTATAAGAAAAAAGGAGGGATTTGTGTATGTTTAGCTAAAACAAAAAGACACTGGCTACATTTACTACCAGGCACATAATAGGATAAATTTATAATGCAATAAAACCATAAATAAAGACCTCTATCACGTGAATACAATTATGTTTGTATTTCAGTAAATACAGTATGTGGCGTATATGTGTGAAACCGCTTTAAGGTACGAAACTGACCAACAGCCAAGAGACCAGACAAAAACTCAAAACACACGAACTGACAAGGAACAAAAAGGAAATTGGCAGATTATATAACAGGAGACTGATGAGGAACAGGTGAGGAACAGGTGTAGAGCTGGGAAAACAGGTAATGTGGCCATGACTGGGAAGAAAGGGAGAACTAGAACAAATTAAAGTCACGTGAAAATCACAACATCATGACACCAGGGAATGTCAGGTTAGACACAATTTATGAAAAATCCACAAGTATGAAAAGTAAAAATCACTCCAATGTATTTTACAACAAAAATGCCATAGAAATTTTATGTTAAGTTTTGTTTGTCATTTTTTTTTTACAAATTTTAGAAAAAAGTAAGGCTTATCACTATCATGCATAGGTTTTACTTCTGTTAAACTAGCTTGTATATTTTGCAGTGCAGGGACTGTAGCACAGAGATGGTGAGTAAATGATATGCATGCAAACATGGATACTGGTACGGCCTGGACTAGCCAGGTACGGCACAAAAATGCAAAGCTGGGTTGTTGCCTCCCTGCTGTCAGTGAGTAATTCTTGGTGCAAGAGCTGAGAATCACTGCTTTGGCAGGCTGGGGCAGAGTAGAAGGTTTGGGCCCAGGCCAGACCACAGGCTCCATTGATACACATACACATCTCAAGTTTCTCTTCAACACCCCCTCCCACCACACACACACACACATACACACACTCCCTTCAACCCTTCACACACACACCTCCACCCCAACCTCCCTTGTGTGTTATATTCATACAAGTGCATTCTTCACTTGCTGTTTTCTTTGAGTTTCTCCTGTCTCAACCCCTCCTTCTCTTCCTCCTCCTCTTCTCACTCTCTGTCTATATGGTGTTTCGCTTCCATCTGCCATCCGCGCTTATCTCTGCATGTCTTTATCGGACATAATCCTCTGTAATCTTTCACTGGTAGATTTATAGGGTTAAAGCCGTCGGTACCTTGGCTCTGTTTTCCATCAGTTGGTGTGTGGAGAATTTTCCTGCTGGTATCATATGGGTGGGCTTAGGAATATAAATTGGGACATCAATGGGCAGTAAAAACCTAAGAAATAAAGCAGAAATCACAAACGGAAATGGCTAATTTTGAGAATGTACTTGAAATAATGCATAAATGTTTAAGGACAACCTAATTAAAGGTCAGAGAGTCATTTGTATTTTGTCCACAAAATGACAGGACTGAGTGTATACTGACAGTACTAATGTTTCTTTGTCAAACAATACTATGTCTTTGCATTTCTGCTTTACTGTGACAGAGACACACAGTAAAGCAGAGAGAGACAGATAGGGCAGAGAGAGAGAGGGGATGACACGCAGCAAAGGGTACGGGCCAGAATCAAACAATCGTCGTTGTGCTACATGGCATGCGCTTTTAACCGATGAGCAACCGGGGCACCCCAATACAATACTTATATACAAAACTTTAATTTCATGACAGGCTCTGTTGCCAATGTAGCTGTCTGAGTGCCTACCTTTTATCTCTCTTTTTTTTTTTTTATCACGCAGGAAGTAACGTTACCGATTACAACATCAAATTGCTGTTCAACATCACCAAAATGAGGGAAACTGTGGGGGACTACCGACTGTTGACCAGCGCAGAGCTGAGGATGCTCATCAAGAGCCCTAAGATTTATTCTGAGCAGCGAGTGGAGCTGTACCAAGGCTTGGACACCTCGGCCCGTTACCTCACCTCACGCTTCATTACCAACGCCTGGAAAGATAAATGGCTGTCCTTCGATGTCGCTGAGACCCTACAGAACTGGCTTAAAGGGAGCGGTGAGTTAAGGATTCTGGACATTTTATATCAGGATTTGTTTCTACTCGTAAATGTTTCATCTGTTGAAACAGTAGGAGGCTTCTTCCATCACGTCTCACGTGTATTTGCGTAGACCGATATCACGTACAGTATTTCAAAGGGTGCTGAGCTGTAGCCTAACCCAGATGTAGGCTAGCTACAGGGACTGGGTAACAAGAGTAAGTAGTTTTTTTTTAATGAGATTTAAAGATAGTGACACTGTGAGCCTCTTTGATGGGAGTTTGTTTCACAGAAAAGGAAAGTAGGAGAAGGCTCTATTTCTAAAGCCTGTTGGGGTAACAAGCAGGCCTGCATGTTGGGATCGTAGGATGCAAATGAACATATTGAGTTAGGTTGGTTAAGTATAAAGTAGACAGGCTATGCAGTACCTCATATGTAAGGAGCAGGACCCTAGAATCCTCCCTGGCACTGATGGGAATGCAGGGATGATAGGATCGGAGTGACGTATTCACTTTTACAGGTTTTGGTAAGGATTCAAACTGCAGTGTTTTGAACAAGCTGCAGTTTTTTCATGGTTGTGGAACCTAAGCCGGAGAAAAGCGCATCGCAGAAGACAAGTCCTGATGTAACAAATATTGCATCTGCCAGACCAAGGAATGGTTCCTAGTAATGTTATTATTGTCATGGTTGCATGAAGTGAGGTGTGAATCAAATGTTATACTTGGGTTTTGGAATAGAAAATAAAATGATGAAAATGATAAATTCATGTCACTCAAGTGCATCTACAATATTTACATTAGTAAATGCTGATGTAAGATCTTCAGTTTCTCACTATTGTGAATTTGTGTTTCACCAGAGGACGAGCATGGTTTCCAGCTTAAGCTGTACTGTGAATGTAGCCAGTCAACTGTGAAGAGCACATTCAGTTTTTCCATCTCTGGAACCACAAACGGCCGAGGAGATACAGCGATCTTAACACAGAAGACGCAGCAACCACCCTACATCCTGACCATGTCCATCCCTCAGAACACCAGCACCCATCTCACCTCACGCAAGAGACGCTCCACGGAAACAGAGGCAATCTGCACAGAGTAAGAAAGATTATTTTGTTTTGCTCATTGGCAAATTTTCAATAGCAATGTTTTATGTTTTTATCTTCAAATAGCAGTCTCTATAGAAATGCTAGCAACAACAAAAAGGAACAACAAACACTTGACAGATTTAGAAGAAAAACATGATTTGAGAAAATTCTTTTCTTTTTGAAAATCTTAATTCCAGAGGCGAAAAAGAACAAAAGTACTTTGAAAGTCCATCACACTCAGTTGGTTAACAACAAACACAGCTGTAAAGACGGGTTATTATTTTTCTGCCAAAACTTTACGAAGTTCTTATAATATAGGGGAGGTTTTAGATATCATTTCAATCAACAAAAATGTTTTCTTGTTTTTGTTTTCCAGCCGCACGGAAACCTGCTGCGTGAGGAATTTGTACATTGATTTCAGGAAGGATCTGGGCTGGAAGTGGATACACCAGCCCAAGGGATATAATGCCAACTACTGCATGGGGTCCTGCACCTACATCTGGAATGCTGAAAACAAATATTCACAGGTACACACAGCACAGTGCTTTCTCAGACATTGTACAATGCACATCTAATGATGTGATGTAATCAGATGTGGTGGTTTGGTGATCTCAGACCACAGTGGGGCCGGAGTCTTCCTCATATTTCTGCCGTCCCTGTTTATATAAGAGCTGCTATGATTCACAATCCAGTAATGTAGAGCAGCTCATACCTAGACACCAAGTCAAGGTGTATTATTAGAATTAGGCTAATGTGTGTACTTTTGGTTATTCCCCCACATTTTTCATTGGTCCTTTACTTCAGTAATAATGGTAGTAGTGAGTGTTCAGCTCTCAGTTCACAGGTTGCCAGCTCACAGTTTTTTCCTACAATATCAAAGGCCAGCTCACGATGTCATTTTAGTCTGTAGCCAATATAGAATGGAAGAATCATTCCCCAAGAGAAGAAAATCCACAAATGCTGATCATTTTCATTTTTAGACTTATGGTTAGGGTAAGCTTTATGGTGAGGAGTGTTAGGAGGAGTAGGGTAAAATTAGTAGCTTTAAAGTGAAATCATAAATGCACTGGTTGACAACAAATGAGTTGAACAATTAAGGAAACATGAAAATAAACTTTGATTGCAAGTTTAAATAATACAGTGGCCAATACCTATATATATTATAATATATGCATATTTATGAAATGCCAAAAGTATTGGATTGTTCCTAATAGATATTTAATTTCAATCATTTATGCAGCATCACTGTGGTATAGTGCTTATAAAGAGATCATCACTCTGTGATTTAGCCCTCAGCTGTTTCAGTCACATTGCTGGAACAGTTAGGTTGATGATGCTCGCCTTTCTTTCTCAATCGTTATTAAATCTTTATCATTTCCAGATCTTGGCCCTGTACAAACACCACAACCCAGGAGCCTCTGCCCAGCCCTGCTGCGTGCCCCAGGAATTGGAGCCGCTACCAATCATCTATTACGTGGGCAGACAACACAAGGTATCTAGTCAGGATGTGCATCTCTGTCTGAGACCAATAGGATGCGATTCAATACAATTCATATCTTGGTACATTACCAATGGTCCCATGGGATTCAATACGATGCAGCGCTCATGTGGTGAAGCAGATGGGCAGCCTGTGTGCCCCGCTGTCTTCCTCGCATCTGCGCAGCAGCTAATCATTATTGTGGCATTACATGATCATACTTGGACTACGAGTGTGCCAATTTACAACATCAGTGTCAGTGTAAATATCAAAATTGAAGACTTGTGGCAACACAAACATTGAATGTCCCACGCAGTTAACTGATTCAGCAAATGTAGTAAATATGCCCCTTACAACAGAGTGGACTAATAATTATTCTGAGTTGACATATTTGTGTATTTTTTCCCGATGACTGATTGTGTTGTTTTCACTTTCAGGTGGAGCAGCTATCCAATATGATTGTCAAGTCTTGCAAGTGTAGCTAAAAACACAACACGGTACACTGCTTTGGCTCCCTGGCCCCCCTGTCACCTCCTCTCAGACGCATGCAGACATGGAAGAAGTCATGTTTGAAACCGCCGCCTGTGGCAGAATACAAATAGACTGACGAAGGAGCTGAGAAGAGGAAATAAATTTTAAAAAGTCACCTGTATCTTCATGGTCCAGCCCTCACAGCCCTCCCTCCTACAAGCCTTCTCCCTCTCTCATTATCTAGTTTACCATGTTGGAAGTGCACCAAACTATGGACTTCTTTTTACAGATATATAGATTTTTCTACGTGTATATACTTTTTCTAATAATAGCCAATAAATATCTGTCTTGAAATTAATTTATTTGCTGGATGGACAGATTGGTAAAAAAAACAACAACAACACAAAACAAATCTAAAGAAAAAAGCAAGTGGTATTCATGTGTGTAGAAGTGTGTGAGTTTGGCACAGAAAAAAGGATGAAAATAATTTCTTACTATCACAGATTGGTGAATAAGAGAAAGATGCCAAAGAATGGGATCATGACTACCTGAGGCTATACGGGACATTTCTGATGAGGTCATAGTCAAAGGTGCTAAATCCCAGGTGTGGGAAGCGGTGGGGTTTTCCTGGAAGATAATAGAGCAGGTATTTCCATATGGAGTTAAGAGCAACAAAAAAAGCACCAGGGACAGTCCAGCCCGGGGAAAGTCCCACGGACTGACCAGCTGCCAACCATTTCAAAAGGACCCTCTGTCACTTTTACTTTCGTTGTTTTTCAGGCTTTGCTGTCACTGTGTCTCTGTTCATTCTTGAATGTCAGCTTGTCCTTACAGCGTGAGGCCTGCCATGCTGTCAAAGCGGTGACTAAAATGTGTGTTTGTGAAAGTGGTGAACCCTTGTTTTTCCCCCCAGGGCTTACAGCCGGTTTGTTGTCTTTAGAGGGTGAGGTTAGGGGAGTGTGGTTGCGGTGTTGTTTTTTTTTAGGGAAACACCATTAAGACTCCTTGCACAGATTTGCTGTTTATTATCACTTTAGTAATTTAGAGATTTTATTGTCTTATTTCAGGGCAATTTTTTTACATTTTGTCTGATGGTTGATGCTTTTTGCACAACTCAATTCTTTCAGAAGAGTTAATTCCGCTTCAACGATGACAGTTTTAGCAATAAAGCAACACATTTTTTTGTTTACCTTGGTTTTGTAATGCACTTATTATTTGAGATTCTTTATTTGTAAATATTTCAAGGAATTGAAATAAACATTCATCAAGTCAGTGTGGACATTTTTTCTCTCCGTAAAACAAAATCGTATGTGATGTTTCCACTTGCCAAAGAGTTATGTTGTGTAGGTGTGTGCGCGCTTGTCAGTGCATGCATGTACGTGTTAATTCAAGTGGAGACACCGCAGTTGTCTCTGAAAGTTTGATGAAAGGAGCACAAACTCCAGAGATGCACATAACATGTTGTGGACAGGGATAATGTTCAGTTTACGCTCTTGCACCAAGTGAATATTTCATTTAAACTTGTTATTAGGAAAGCTGATTGCTATACAGATTTATAGGAGTCAGTTTCACAATCTTTGTGATGCTTTAAATGTGAAAATGATGACCCACATTGATGCAATCTTATTCTGCCTTGCTGCAGCAGCACCACCATCTCTAATGACTACCCACAGCACCGCAGCATTTTCAGCGTTTTCAGCATTTTTCCGAATGCCCACACTCAAAATTTGGGGCAAAATGTGTTCCATTGTGAAAGGGGAAGAGTTACTGTGAGTGTGTGTTGTTTTGTAATCTCGATGCAATGAATCATATGAATTGGGTGAACACAAACTTTCACTTTAGGAGAAGCGAGGAGTTGTTCACGGTAATTTTGTTTGTTTTGTACAATTAAAAGCAAAGACAGAGTCAAGAGTTTCACTTTCATTTCTCTAAGAGGGAGACAAAACAAAGCTTTAGAGCGATCCGCTGTGTGAAGCAGGGGTGCCCGATGATGCCGTTCAATTGAAATCTTATTGTATGCACACCCCAATTCACACAAAACTGGTGAATTGAGAGGGGGCTCCCACCTCCTTTCACCTCCCCACCCATTTGTTGGATGAAGCAAACTACAGCTTTAATTATCCACTTAAGTCCAGAAAGGAAAATACAAATTTTACACTTCCTGCAGTTTTCATGTGCTACAGATAACATTCTGGCAGTGATCATCACATGTAATACAACATTTCATTAAAGAGACTCGCAGTAATGAATATGGATCACACTGAATATTGGCCAGTGTTTCTTCATTTAGCCTGCTAAAACTAATACATTTGCAAATCCAACCTCTATCTGTAAAGTTACAGCCGTTTCTAGCAGCCTTGTCCAATGTGGAGCAGACTTTCTCTTCCGTTTGAAGCACTGCTCTTTCCAGGTAAGAGGCGCTTCCTACACAGCAACAATTCCTACAGCTCAGGGATTTCCATTGGGCAACTGAATAGACAGTCTCAGTTTGGTATTTACCTCAGGTTACCTGGGAGTCCCCTTAATCATCAGGTTTTCACGGTCCTGTTTACATTGATCACGTCTATGTGGTCACCATTGGTAAGTTTGGTGAAGTGGTTAACCTATCATACACGTTGTTGACAGTGGGGAAAACCTGAGTTCCTGTTGGAAACCCATACCGTCACAGAGATAACATTCAAACCAGAGTAAATAATCTGAAAATTATCCTGGTTATGCATGCTTTAGTTTTCCGATAAACATAGAGAACCAAAGAACCGTTGAGGAAACCCATTCATTTACAGATGAATACGGCTAGGCTTGCTAGGAAAGGAGGCCTTGGCTCTTTATCAAAACCAAGCACTGCATTTAGTGATGGCTGTCAAATCTCAGGCGAGTAATCTCCGCTGGAAAAGTTTTACGTACGTCAGGTGTGTGGTCTCCTGCTGGGAAACACTCCTGTTACCTGTTTACTTTGGACTGACTGACGAAGAGCGGCAAGCTAACGCTGAAATTCCTGGATGTTCAGCCCCATTCTTGGCACAAGTTTTACCTGAAGCGATGCTCTCATTTCATTTTTTTTTTTTTTTACTATCTCCATGTCCCGTCCACCCTTACCCCCACCCTACCAACCCCACCCCTCTCGCTCAGTACTCAAGGGATTACTGGCAGCCCACGAGGCTGTATTGGGAATGAGGAGAGCAGGTCCAGACCCGCTGGTAAGTCCCAGACTTAAGGGCAGTGACTACATGGAAAATTAAACACACATACTGTACACATGCACCAAAAAAACAGTGTACCCACTGACACACAGCCATGGCTCAAGCAGATCAACGTCAAACGCCTTACATAAGCTTTATGCTGTGGGGGAGGCTGGAGCGAGTAACAAGGTGACAAGTGATCTGTGCTATCTTGTTTCCTGGCTGGTCTTGTTACACGTGGTCTTGGAAATAGCAGGAATTTTCCTTCAGAACCAACACAGACAGGACTTACATGGAAAGTACTCTCTGATAAACAAAGTCAAATGAAACATGATCAACATAATTGAATCATCCTTTCTGTCACCTCTCAAAATGATCCACAGATCTGTTGCCAAGTCTTTGTATTTAATGTAGCAGAGGCACAATATGTACTGTGTTATGTTGGCAGGCCCGGTCTAAATGGAATGTTAGATGTCACCCCCATGCCCACCTAGAAAATAGGATCATTATTAAAACCAAAACAAGCAGAACGCAGGGGGTTTTTTTTTGGAGGAGACAAGGTCATTAAAATGGTTTCTAGCGTCCAAACTTCCACCTGTTTTACTTTCCCTGTAATGGCCAAACAAATTGGTATGAATGTCAAGAGCCCCATAAATCTATCATGTGTTAATGGAAAGGTCCCAGAGGGAAGTCAAACTCAAGTAGGCTTGTCCTTCTTACCAGTGTTCATTTCTCAGCAGCTGCTTCTTTTAGAGCCCTCGGGTCTTTTATGGGACTGAAACAAAGTGCTGACACCTCCTGCTGCAGAGCGAAACAAATCTCATACCTGGCCTTAATAACCCAAATGAAAAAAGCACTAAAATTGATACGAATGTCATGACTGATGGATAAGTGGTCACTACTTTCAGGTCATTTACAGGTAAACTGGGCTCATGAGAATGGTTTAATATGATTGATTTATGGTGTTCACACATTGAAAACAATTCACAGGCTGAATTTGATAAGATTGTGATAGAGGCAATACATTGATACTGATTGACTGGGAAACTGATCAAATCAAAGGTCGTGCACACCATAATGCTATTGGAAGTGGCTCCACTTTGCGCAAGAGTCTTCCATTACGTGATTATAGACGGATTAATTCAGGCACGTACGTAGATATGTTAGTCAGCGTGCACCGCCTCCACACGCATTTCCTCAACAAGAGAAATTGCCTCATATTGCGATTACGCAAGGCGTCAAGTGTAGTCAGGCTACGGCACAATTCTATTAATTATGTTCAACTTTACAGTTTTTGGCGTGATACCAGTATGGACAAATAATCAGAGTATTAAGTGCATTTAAGTGAGTGTGTAGGAATGATGTAATGAAATAGTAAAACTATCCAAACAATGTTTTTCACCCAAAAAAGGAGATGATGAGTTTAACAGAATGTTGACTCCAAAGATCAAGGAGGAGGAGGCAGGAGGTTTTTTTTACGATTAACAAAATCCAAGTTTATAAGATTACGGAACTTCGTCAGAGGGAATAAGTCTTTCCATTTTGACACAATTGGCCCTTTAAATACACCCACATGTTGGGTTTCTCCTAATTTTTTTTCTGTTAAAAATAAAAGCATCAAGGCCGTGTTTCCAATGCGTCCCACACTACAACAACAATGAAAAATGATCCTGCTGAATGTGAGCTGTTCCACCGTGCCGCTTGTCTTGAAAGACTATTTTGGGTTCTGTCTTACTGCAACATCTGACATTTGCAATTATATGTCCACTGATCTTTGACCACAACCGCTCATTAAAAGTGGAGCGATAAAGTGGCCTGAGCGTGATCTTAATAACACAGCCCGATGTCACAAACACACAGCTACTCACAGCCATTGTTGCTCCAGGTGTTCCATCTGTACACACACACACACACGCACACACACACACACACACACACACACACACACACACACACACACACACAGACACACAGTCTGCTCCTTTCAGTTTAAGATTGTTTGATGTGTCTTTTTTTTATGAATCTTTGTTTTATAAAATTAGCTACAGTATTATTTGTTTTAGAAAATCTGTGACGTTGCACTGTAGATGCTTTCTTTACCACTCAGGTTAGCCTATCACATTATCATATTTTGTGAATATCCTGTGATAGTATGAAAAATTATTTGAAAATTGTTATCTTGTCATATTATGTACGTATGTTATTGTCTGTACTCCTACTGAGCTACTGAGCTGGAGTCAAAGTCCAGTATGTGACACATACTTGGCAAAATAAACCCCAATCTCATTCTAATGTTATTATAAGCACATACAACCACATACACACACCATCACACCACAAATGAAAACTAATTCTATTGTATGAAATCTTAATATAAATGTTCAAGTTTTTATTTGTCCTGATATACACAAAACAGCTAACAGTCAGGCCATTATTCTGTTTTCACTCAGTAAAATCAGCAGTGCTGAACGTGCTGATGTACACCGTGAAGCCACAGAGTTCCCCATCTTCACCTGTTTTATCCTTGCAGCCTTCCCTCTCACTTCACACCTGCAGTTAAGGCCAAAGATGGTTATCACCTCTGAGTCAGCGACCATATCTCTCTCTCTCTCTTTTCTCTCTACTTTTCTGTCTCACCCTCTCTCATCTTTTTGTTAACGCCTGCCATCTCTTTGAAGAAGCTGCAATAGCTTTTCTGAGTGATCACCTTGACTTAACAAGGCATGATGGGGGAAGGAAACAGATGTAGGAGAGTGAAGGCATGAGGGAGAGAAAGAAAGGACACAGAGGACCACACACCTCTTCTTACAGGATCAAAATCTTTAGGAGCAACCAAAATCTATTTTATTTATGTGACACCATTCATACAGGAACGTAATTTAAAGTGCTTTACTGAGTAAAACCTTTAAAAGCAAAGACCGAGAAGACACTCAGAGAACACAGGTTATTACTAGACCATGACTACCCAAACCTGCACGGCTAACCGGTAAACTAAATGTCACTATTGCAGTTATAGCGCCACCATCAGGTCGACTGACGACTGTAAAGTTTGTTTACAATGGACCCATTCATGGCATTTGGCACGATACAAATTTTGTCTGACTTGACCCATTCATTTAACCTGTAAAATTTTGTGACAGTTACAGGCTAAAATACAAAAGTGGTTACAACGGCACCACCATCAGGCCGACTGGTAGATTTAATAGATTCTTTCCGGGACAGTGTCCAACCTGTCCACAAAGTTTCCTTGAAATCTGATGAAAACATTTTGAGATATCCTGCTAACAAGCAAAGAGACAAACATGACCAAAAAAACTATATATATATTATACTAAGGACAATGAAAAGCAAAATCTTTAGTTTTTTTTCATTCCTTTTCACCTCATGATGGACATGTTCTTTGCTCTTTGCATAACCAGTAGCTAACATCATAGCTTAATACACTGAGAATCAAAGACAGGAGGAGGAGAAACTCAAACCAGCTTCAAAGAGAAAACTACAAAGGGAAAGTATGATAAAGCACGCTGCTCCTTGACTCATTCACTGGAGTAAGAAATGTTTTCTAAAAAAGGAAAGGTACCAATTACATCTCTGGACTGGCTCCTTCTCATGGTACCGCCCCGCCATTTCCTTCCTTCTCTCTCTCTCTCTATCTCTCGCTCTCTGTCTTTCTTTCTGTCTTTCTCTCCTGCTGCGTTGCTGCACAAGGAGGACAAATCTGTCTCTATAAACAGCTACCATCTCCCTGGATAATAAACAGAGATGATCCCCAATCTGGAGTCTGAACGGCCATGTTTGATCCACACTAGGCCAGACAACAACTGCTTGGCAGCTTCATACATTTTTAAAGGTGTGCGTGTGGACTTATAATATAATAGGGGATATAAAGTATGTGTTGTTTGTCTTGAGGGGGGGACATGAAGTTTTAGTCCATGATGTCACGGCTGTCCAGATCGACAATAGCCCTCAGACGGGATTAGCTCTCTGGACATAAGTCTGAAAAGTAATTATCGTCACAGAATGTCCGTATTGTTTACATGCAGTTCCCGTAGGATAAGAGATAAAATGTGGTGAAATTACAGTTATTATGTCCACTCCATTTACGCATCTTTGTAAATGAAATGTCCACAACTTGTAGTTTTATGTAAAGGTGATATGGGCCTGTTAGCTTACCTAAAGGTGCCACAAGTCTACATCTTCTGACTAACTCTGAAACTTTTTGCACTGTCTGGAATTTCTCTGTCTATGGCGTCCTCTTAAAATTCCACTTGAGTTTGATCAATGAGGTATACACGCTGGACGTGGGTCAACCAGACAAAGTCAAGAGCTTGTCTCAGTTCTTCCAGTCTTCAGTAAAACCAAAGGAATATACTTGGAATGATAGAAAACTA
This sequence comes from Brotula barbata, assembly GCA_900303265.1. Lineage (NCBI taxonomy): Eukaryota > Metazoa > Chordata > Actinopteri > Ophidiiformes > Ophidiidae > Brotula > Brotula barbata. The sequence goes on along the minus strand of OMNV01009072.1, from coordinate 11,439 downwards.
CTCACATGTCAATCCAAAATGAATTACACTAGCCTGAGGTTATTTTTTTTACCAAGCTTTTTATAGAAGATTAAAGATGCCATCAAACTTTACTCACACATGAGCGCACTTAAAAATGTCCTGAGAGTGATTTGGACGGAGTCAAAATAACACAGGTGTTGGACATAACTGTGTTTACCCCACTTCCCTTTCGAATGGGCTAAAGCGTGTACTTTTTTTCCACAACCTTGGAGAAAATTCCAGGCTGAAATATCTCCTGGAGAAGATGGTCATAAATTTGTTTTGAAAATACTTTGGCCTGTACTAAGTGCTGTAGTGTTGAGCTCAAAGTATCACTTTTGTATGTGCCACACGTACTGTATCGCAGACACAAAAGATGTCAGCAAGACGTTCACCTTAGTCCAGCTAACAGAGCAGGTCCAGGCTACTTCAGCTCTAAATGGACGCGTAAACACACAAATTGCTCACACATTACTCATAATCAGTTTTTGCCATTTTGCATAAACATTTATTTCTGCTGTTGATTGGATACCAGATGTCATGTAACACAACTTTAATGTAATATAACCATAGCCATAACTATTAGCAAGCTAGCTAGTTAACACTAATGCTGACAGCTTGCTAACAATGAGACAAATGTATGGTCCAAGCCAAAAGAGAGAGAGAGAGGAGGAAACCTTTATACAATCTTATTATATAGCCCTCAGAAGAAGTGAATATCCTTAAATATCTAAATGTCTAAAAGAGTACAAATGGAGGGATATGAGCATTTCAGGGGTTGATACATGGAAGAGGAACAGCTGAATTAAGTTAAATGGACCTCTATGAGTATCCTCGATAGAAATTAGATAATAAATGTAATCCTTATGAACACAATTTGTGTACACATCTGGGATTTGTCTAGTCTCTCAGACAATTCACCCTAGCTGGACTAAACATGAAAGCTGAGTAGGTGTTTGTTCTCATGTTATTTCTTTCAAAGGACTGGAATCGAACCAGAAAGGAATCTTTTAAGTTGCTTGTGGTATCCCTCATATTTCTAAAGTGTAAACTACATTTTGAAGCAGATGGTTTCAGCAAAACTATTTAAGGATTTGGGAAACATTAGGCCTGACTCATAAATTATAAAGCATACTGCATTGAGCTATTTTCCCTTCAATATCTCCTTGTTCTAAATGTGTTGGGTATCATATTATACAGATGTCCCCTGAATGCATCTTAATGTATTTGTCATCACTCGAACCTTTAAAAAGTTTTGACTCAAGCTCACATTAAAACTTTTCAACCCGTGATCGACCCAGTAGTGGTTACATCAGATGTTAACTGTATTACAGTGGAGCACAACCAGATGTTGTAAAGGGATATGCCAACTAAACTACAGTTTAATAAAATGTTAACTTGAGGAACCTTGGCCACCCAAAATAATAGTTTAGGTGCTCCAAAAACATCTTCATCGGTAACCACACACTGACGTTTTCAGGTCACTTTAGAAATGTTCTCCATCCAAACTGAAATGCCAAACCAACAGGAAAATGGTCCAGCCTCGTCTTCTTCCTCCTACTTTGGTTGGTGAACAACAAAGTTGCACTTTGAGCCCCCGCTAACGTGTAATTCAGTCAGATTTATCTACTCTGGTCACCTCCATTTTAGGAGTGGAAATACTAAATTAACTAAGTTAAAGTGGACGAAACCCCCCATCATCATCACATACATATACGTCACTGTGGGAGGGTGTGGTTTTCACTGCCTCAACCAAAGCTGTGACCCTCACCAGTGGGAGTAAACCTCATTTCAATCACACTATATTACTCATCCTTCTGCCTCCTCTGTCCACTCTCTCATTCACACACACAGACGCACACAGACTCATACTAAAGCAGGGGCATAACTGCTCACTCCAATTAAAGAGAGGTGTGACTAAAGCCACAAATCACACACCGGCGTCAACTGACACAGTGGACAGGAAGAAATATCATCTTCCTGTTCTGTGAACGCTCGCAAAAGTGCACACACATGGTAACCTGACTCCTCGTAGGATAAATGGGAGTGCGTGTGTGCTTGCTTGAGGGGGGTTGTTAGGTTTGTCAGTGTAGCTTGGTTTACGGTCTGTTTTCGATTACTCAGCGGTGATCTGCAGCCTCCTGTGTCAGTGGGGCTTTCAGTGTACAAGGGTTATGACAGCAGAGAGAAAATCTCGGCAGCCTGTTCCTCCATGGCCTCCGCACAGAGGGACATTAGGTCAGCGTGCTCCCACCCCTCCTTCCTCTCCCCGCTGCCTCTGAATTCCCCAATGAACAACACATTCCTCCTTCCCAGTCCCTCTGTTTATGACACGGCATCCTTTGAAGCAGCGTGTGAGCGCTTGTGTAAGTGCGTGTGCGCAGACACACGAATGTGCACGAGGAGACTCGTGATAGCCTTGAGCGAGTTGGCCTTGGTAAACATATATATAAAAACGTTTCATCATGACAGTACATGGACCATGTGTTTTGTTGTGTTTATTCTGCACATGGTTTGCACCTGAACAGGTACGGTTGGAGTAAACATCTGCCACACAGCTGTTTCTTATAACGATACACTATAAAGACGGTAGAATCTAGGCCAATTGAATTATATATATATGGAGAAAGAGAGAGAGAGAGAGAGCATGAGAGCAGTGGGTGGAGGAGAAAGCTATGAGTCATCACCAAACTTGGGATGCGCTCTTTAGAAGGGAGAAAGCAGGATAGAGAGGGGCAGACTGGGTGTTGAGACGAAGAAAAATAAACAAGTTGCTTTTTTAATTAAGGCAGCCCTTAAGGAGAGGGAGGGGGTGTTGGGGCGCGGAGGTGGAGGGGCGGAGGTCAAAGCCAGCTGAATCATTCCTGTACACCCATTTCCTGTGATCAGGGCACTTTTGGGAGGAGACAGCAGGATAGAATTATATGTATGTTTGTTTTATGCTATCCTCCCTCCCATACAATGATATCTGACACACAAATGTACTAAACAAGTACACCCATACATGTGTGTGAATGCTCATTCTCCATTTCATGGGGTACGTTCAAGAGAAAAAACATTTTTCCCTCTGGTGAATGACATGTAATGATAGTTGGGGTTAATAACAGCAGGTTGGCAAAAGCCACTACCATAAAGTGCAACTGTTACTTTGAGGTCACGTTGCTCCCATGCAAATGAACGATAATGTTAGGAGCTGTTGTGGTGTTATCAGTGTGAGGAAAGATTAAGGACTAACTGCAGCCAAAAGAGAAAACAATTACCTAAAGATCCAGTAACAAGGAATTACCTCTGAATGAGGCAGTTTCTTCTTATGCCTGTGGTTTTCTCCTTTTTCCTTACTTTTTCTGCCATTGTCTTTTTATGTAGCTTCATCCCAAATTGAGTACGCCTGGCTGGAGCACCCTACCCAACACTTCCTTATACCATACCTTATACGTCGACGATGTTGACATGTGACACAGGACTGCTTAAATCATTTTCCCAAGAAGAATAGGTAGCATTATATTGAACACCTTGTCCATCCCATTTATATTCATATGAAATTCACAGACAATTAATCTGATATTCCAGCGATATTATAAAATGCAATGATTTTTAGAGGAGATTCAATTCAAAGGAGATAACTAGAACTTTTATTATTGGGAAATGTTAGAATTGTTTGGTGATGTTTACTGTTCACTGCACACAACAATAAAAGCTAAAGGCAGTGATGTGAGAATCACGGCTAACATCGGGAGACAGACAACCCAATCACACTGTTATTCACGCCTAGTGATTCACCTAACTGAAGTACATGGAAACGTCACACAGAAGGGCTCTGGTTTAATGTATTTACTTTACTTCATTAATGACCGCATTTGAGACGTATTTTTTGTTATCATATTTTTAACAAAGCTCATATTCTTCTTTTTGAAAAATACACTTTTTTTACAGATTTAAAGCTCTACAAAAATAAAATGGACTTCAAATTGGACAACAGCCTTAGCAAACACACTCCATTTCATCTACACACAGATGTACACAGATGTACACATATAACACGCAGCAAACCCAGACTTAACACGAGGGTGTTAATTCAAGCCAGTCTGCTTTAACATCAGCACCACAGTCTGACACATAGAGCTGAATCATAAAGGCTCCACGCTGGAACACCATAAATATGCAATGACACCCCCTAGCTAACACACACACATACACACACAAACCAGTGGTGGAGGAGGTACTCCATTACATAAAAGCTAATAAATACTGCTTGTTTTTCTTGTACCCACTTCAAATTTCTAGTCGAAACCACTTCTACTTCTAGAAGTTTCTTCTTCTAGAAAATTTGAGCTAAAATCATCATTGTAGACGTCATGTTATTGAATTTATTGCAGGGTGCTCAACTGCTTTTATTGTGATGTCGGAAAAAAATGGAATAGGGATCAGACAGGGTCCATTCATAATACATCTACAAACAAAAAATGGAAAAAAACAAATAACATCCAAGGTACTCTCCATGTGGATTTTCAGTTGACTCACACAAAATTGTCTGAGAAGGACAAGAAAACATAAAATTTTCTAGGGCAATGATGAACATATTAGAACAGCCAACTGAGCAACATTGCAAGTTGGAATTTTCTGATAAAAAATAAATAAATATATATATATATACTGTATACAGTATACATACACATACTGTACATACATACATAATTTCTGAAGAAAAAAAAAAACAAGTTTAATTTCTTGGGAATAATTGGGAAAGGTTAATCATATCAGGTGACATTTTACTTTAAAGTCCTGGGCCCTCCTCCACTTGGACATCCCGTTACTAGAGGAAACTCTACAGTACCACTCAGGGAAAGTCAGTCTTTTCATCATCATTTCACAGCACAAACTTGGATCCACAGTATTACGATGTATGAGATCTTTTATATAAATAAACTGCAAACTTGTAACTTACTAAACACTGCCAGTGACCCAGCGTGCACATCTGGTGTGTTGCAATGCAGCATAGTAGCATTATGCCAGCTAGCTTGTATATGCAACCAGCTATGCTGTAACAACAAAATAATTTCTGCAGGCAAAGAGTTTGTGCGAACGTTCAGTGGCTTTGTTGTAATGTGGGAAATCGTAGTCATGTTTCTGCCCCTGTACAATTGTTAGGGAAAGGGGTTCTGATTGTTGGAACGAGCACCATGGATGCCCGCCTTAACACGCACACACACACACACACACACAAACACACATCCGCTTCCACACTGAGCAATCGTTGACTGTAGTGATAAGAACGCTATTTGACCTCTGTGATGATAAAGAGAGAGATCATAGAGAAAACCACATTCCATTATGCTCCAGTGAGAGTTTTTAAGACGAAATCCGTCGGTGGTTGCTTTTTCTTTTTGGTTAACACCACCTGATGACCATGTGTGAGTGAACCACTGAGTGTGGTCCTCATTTGCTATTAGATACACCCTCTGGTCTTGGTACCACAAATAGGTGCCAAAGAGGGAGTCTGCTGATCTCACGGTACCTCTGTCTTCCCACACGGCCACCCAAGTGTACAGGATGTGAACTAATATATTACAGTAAAGAACCATACTCCCTAGAGATAAAAAAAAGGGACAGGGATGAGTTTGGAAGGCACCCAAAGGTCTGTAAGGAGGTAATGCTAACTGACAGGAAAGTCCAACGGCAAGAGAAACAGGAAGAGGAAACTCTCCCCCATAACATCCTGGATGGCCTGTCTATGTGCGACTGGATATTTTCAGCTGCACATGGGTTCTATTTGTGCTTCACAGCAGGCACTGATAGGGCAAAGTTTAAATGTCTCGTTTGCCCCTTTAATCATTGTCTGTGTTCTTTGTGTGCTTGTGTGTGTGTACAGCAGTAGTAAATTTACTGATGAACATTTTGGAGTGCTTTACTTCATGCACTTTTCAGCTTTTGATTTAGTGATCTGAAACCTGCACTACTTATGTTCCAAATGCATTCTGGGGAAATCTGTGTAAAATCACTTACAATAAAGAGAAGTTTAGGAGAAATTAAATAGATTTTTAAAAAATAAAATCAGAACCTCTCCTAAAAGTTTTAATGTTTTTTTCTATGTGGTGTACTCAGCTATTAATGGGTTGCTAATGTGAAAAGACAGAGATTCAGTTCATTCACAATCCCGAACTAGTAACCCTTAACTATTTGCCTGCCTACCAATGAATTTACCAGTGTTTAAGGTGTTAAAGCAACACAGGGTCTTCATCTCTACATTAGCATGGTTAGAGCAATGGGTGTGGCAGATTGTGGGTGATACAACTTACATAATTATGCATCTTATGTTTATGCAACACATTTTGAGATTTTAGATGGAGTTTCATAAAGGATTTAATAAAGTGTTTTATACACTTTAGTAGATGTAATTGCACTCCCTGTCTGCTTTCCTGTGAAGTTTCATGTCTGTCCTGGTTTTATTGGGTTTTCTGCTCACTCCATGAAGGCAGATGTCCTTGAGCTTTCCATTCTGCTTTTTAAGGTATGATGACAAAACTGAAATGAAATAAACACATAATGCCATATAGAAAGCAAGCAATGTGAAAACCCCTAAAAAAACAGGATGATCAAGAACTGACTACTAACCTTTAGCACAATAATGTCATCATGAAGATATAATGAGGACCATTTTCTGTTCACTGCTTTTAATTTACTTTGCTTTCCACTGAATCTGTCATCAGTAACGATTTCCTCTCCACGGTCCTCCTCGTCCTCCTTCATCTTAAGATTCATCCAGATTTCACAAGTCCCCACACAGTCACAATTTAATCCACTTCAGCCATAAGACTGACTGGATTATTTTCCCAGGAACATTGAATAACTTTTACGATCAAAACAACGTGCATATTTGCACTTTTACTTCAGTGGTCCTTCATTCATGGGCATAATTATGGGATGTTTGTGAAGGAGCTTTCCTGACACATATTTACAGTTTGTCTGGTGACACGGTTGTCTGGATGTTATTTTGTATGTTTGTTATTGCTGTCTCGCCACATCAGATTTCAGCTATTCACGCCACTGATGATGTTTCGGCCCTCTGACACGCTCCTCTCTGTCTTTCCACCGTATTTTCGGAGGCGGGTTGCAATCTTCCTTTCCTTTTAAGTTTCACAGTCATGTAATGGTCAGAGGGGAGCTGTGCACCCAGACATCCTGAGTCACACACAATGTGGGTTCCTCTTTGGGGGAAAGCTCCGCCATGTGTGTTGTACTTCTATCGTTCATTGCTCATAAACAGTGGGAGCAGAGCCCGCGATTTAAAATAAACTAGCCGCCACAACTTGTCGTCGCTACTGTTAACTACCGTGAAAACAACAACCGCAGTACCAGATGAAAGGACCACACTCCACCGTGACTTTGATAGATGAAACCCAAAGCTTTTTCTCGTTTTATGAGCTGAACTGCTAAGAGGTCTGCCATTTAGCACACTAGTACAACTGTGTGGTGTGGGTGCGATGCTGGGCCTGTCACAAAGCTGGCATCACCAACAGGTAAAAAGAGTAAACAAACACCACTCTGTCTGTCTCTGTCTGCCCTCCTCGGCTACTGAAAAGCCGCTTTCAGACAAATAAGAGAGCGTATGACTGGAAGAGACAATATACACAGTTTAATGGAGAATTGTGGTCAATATGAACATTTCTGCGCATGCAATTTTAAACTTAGATTAAACTGCGATTAAGGCGATAAATCTGCTTTCTCATGTCACGTCTACAAATAGCTCAAATAGGCTCAAATTGTCGATTTGCCTTTAATCACTGTAAGGACAAATACTAGTCCTACAGCAGGGGTTTTCAACTTGTGGTCTATGGCACTGTGGTGGTCCATGGGGTATTACAGGTGGTCCATGACAGTGACTTCAGTAAGTAATGTTATTTTAATGATAGAAGCAGGGTTGTGTATTTTTCAGCATACATAGTGCCTATTTTAGAATTTATATTGTAGCAAATTACCAAACAATTTTGATAAAAGTAGTAAAAAAAAATTGTTTTATGTAAAGGACAAATTTTCTCAAAACATACTTAAGTAGTGTTTTTACTTAATTGCTTACCGCTGATCACTTACTTACCATTGATATTATCTATTGTATCAATATATTATTTCATGAATGTTATAGCAACCTGCACTCTACCTTAGCCAAATTGATTTCTCGAATGTAAAAAGGTGTAGAAAAACAAAACAAAACGGGAAAGAGCCAGTTAGCATCAAAATGGCATACCTAATTTATCCCAACTAGCAGCAATGTCATATCATGGCATGCAAAGTAAAAATATTACGAAAGCAAAACCAACACAATCACAGCTGCAGATCGGCTATGAAAACTGGAGACTGTGGCTTGAAAATGTGGACGTCTGATAACCTCAGCGTTTGTCTCTGCAATCCTCACCTCTTCATTCACTCAATTTAACTAGCTAGCTAACACTAATACTAGCAAGCACTAGCTAGCCAGCTACCATTAGGTATTTCCACAGATTGTCTCAAAATAAAAAACATGGTGTAGTCATGAAAAATCACCGAAATTCATACTAGGCAAGTGGTTTTTGGTAGCGGAGTGACGTTGTGATGAAAGTTCTGTAGAAAATTATGTTACAGTGTGTGTTTTTCTTTGGATGACTCTGTCTTTTGCCCTGCTGCATAGGTGTAAGTGGGTGGAAACGGGTATATTAGACTGTCAACAACTTATTTTCTCATTCTGGTTGAGTTTCAGTCACGAAAGAACAATATAACTACAGAGAACTAGTTCGTTTCACTTCACAACAGGTTGTACAGTGTTGATCTATTCAGTGGGATGGTTTATGTCACAGGATGATGCAGCGTCTGTGGTGGTCAACGTCTATAAATAACATACTGTGGTTGTTTCTCTTGTTCTACATTCTGTTACTTGTGTTCATAACTCAAAACTAACAACCTTTTCACCTCTAACATTTACAGCCAGGAGATTCAGGGTGTCTATTTCACATCCCCGACTGTCTGCCCTTCACTCACTATGTACATTCCTCCTTGTGGTTTCTGTCTTTCTTTCTCTCTGAGGCTCACAGACTTGGGTCTATTTGCTTGAATTTCTCATTTCCTGTTTGGGGTGTGTGTCCAATCCCTTGTTCTTGTGCCCAACACACATCAAACACTCAGACTTGAAATGAGAAAAAGAAAACTGAGAGGAGGATACACGGAAAGCATATAAATGAGGGATTGATGGCTAAAGTGGATTTAAATGGGACAGCGGAGGGAGTTGCGGAATCTGGATGAACGTGTGAAGAGGAAGAGTAGGAGGACAGTGGAGGGGAAATCCTGAATGATGACACAGATGCACTGAAAGAAAAAGGAAATGAAAAGTAGCAGTGAATAGAAAATGGTGAAGTAATGATCATTATAACATAAAAAAATAAAATTGCTTTGCCAAATGTTCTTGTTTAAGTTCTTCTTTATTTTTAGAAAAATCTAAAGTTAACATCATTATCACTTTAATTTTGGCTTCTCATAGCAATTTGTTTTTATTTACTCCTATTTACTGTTTCCTTTGGCAAGGCTATAGTGCCCGTATGGCAGGAGGGGGCTGCTGGGTATGAGCCCGTGAATAAAACCCTCCTGTAGTCAGCCTCACATTTCCACAGATTTAATTCTCATTTGAGTCTATTAAAGCTGTGTGTGGGCTGACGTACTGATATGGAGCTGCTGTTGTTTCAGCAGACAGACACAACATAGCCAAAAAGACTTGAATACTGACTGTCTGGGAAAAGTCAAACACTTAACAGACCTAAATGTTTGTTATTTTTCAGGAATGAAATGTTACGATGATGAAGGTTAATGAAATCCAATGGAGCCAGTTTATGAATAAGGTTACTCTTTCTTGTGGTTTCAACAGCCAAAAAGTCCTTACAGCCGGTACAGACAATTGGCTCTGTACTACAAAGAAAGACAATCAGATCATAGATGCACTCAGAGTATTTCTATGAATGATCTCTTACTGACAAATGTGTGTATTTTTTAGTACCTTGAAAGTTTTGGCTGTGAATTCTGCACAATTGTCACAGATAGTAGCATCATGTGTGGCAAGACAGATAGTTGTTTTATGTGCAGGCTACATTTTTTAAAAACAGAATCCCAGGTATAGGACAGTTGGCAGGCCGCTATAGAATCCACTAGATTTTCATAACTCAAAAGTGGGACACAGAAATCAAATGAGTTCTATGACATGAAACCACGAAACACCTTCATGAATTTTGTCCACGACATGATGAAGAGCCGTTTGTATTTCGTTCACAGAAATGTTTAGACAGGACATATGTGTGCAAAAATGTTTATATTTATTATATACAGTGAAATAGATGCAGTGTATGTCCTTTAACAAAATGACCTTTTTTGTCATGGATGAAATTAAAAATGATGCCCTGCCTTTTGTTAATTAATTGAAGTTTCTTCTGTGTGTACGATCATGGTCTGATTCTGTACATTAAATTTCAATAAAGTCACCACTGTTTCGCCACTTGTACAAGATAAATAAATCACCCTCCCAGTGGCAGTGGCACCCACTACATCACAAGTACCTAAATATGATTGTTTTCCTTCATTTTCTCTCAGGTACATAAATAACAACATCAAAATACCACTACATAGCACTTAAAAACGTTGTTAAAGTTTTGTGACTCTCTAGGATTAACACACCACTGTTGATTTCATTGGAGGCACCAAAGGTAAAGGCCACCCTCTATACTTAAAACAACCCCACAAGAAATGTACACAAACACTCAGCAAAATATAAACACAATTGCTTTCTACTCTCCACCAGTCCCCAACACTGCCTGTGTCCAACCTGGGTTTGGGTCCAAGAAACACAAGACAAATAGACTATGTTTTACTGTGGAAAGGTAAAGGCATCAACAGACTTTTCAGGCAGGTATACATCATATTTCTTTTTCCAATTACACAACATTTCCAACTTGTCACTCCACCACTGTGAACATGCAATGTGAAATTTCAGGATGTTGATTTACAGGCTGGCTCTGTGGCTAAACTGATCGAAAGAGAGTCTGCTTTGAGGAAAGACGTCATGGTGCTGCTCTACAATGAGATTCGTAGATGATGAAGGTGGAGACATTCACTATCTATGAAACAAATTACCACTAACTAAACATCCAAACCACAAACAAGCAGGAATGAAGAAAAGTTGTGGGTTTTTGGGTGTTTTTTTTTTTCTTGTTGCAGTTTATCTTTATTTTGCTTAACGTTCGTTGCCCTGGCCACTAGAAAAACATGTGTTTCAAATAAGTGAGACCCCCCACAGACCCCCTGAAGCCCAGTTCTCATTAGTGAATTATTTGGACAGAATGGAGCAGGAGAGGAGAAATAAGACTAGGTTGCTATTTCAGCTTCAACAAAATACTGGCAAAGTCTGGCATGATGGTAAGAGGGGGCATA
>OMNV01009071.1:52013-63686 GCA_900303265.1 Brotula barbata | reverse complement strand
AGACAGACAGACAGACAGACAGACAGACAGACAGACAGACAGGCAGGCATGCAGACAGACAGACAGACAGACAGACAGACAGACAGACAGACAGACAGACAGACAGACAGACAGACAGACAGACAGACAGACAGACAGACCGACCGACCGACCGATCGATCGATCGATCGACAGATAGATAGATAGATAGATAGATAGATAGATAGATAGATAGATAGATAGATAGATAGATAGATAGATAGATAGATAGATAGATAGATAGATAGATAGATAGCCTTCCTGTGAATGTGAGTATGTGTGTGTGTTTGTATGATATATGAGCATCCTTCCTAATTAAATAAATCATTAGATCAAAGAATGAAATCTCCCACACAATTGCATTGAAAACCCACACATTTATCGTATTACCAATATGAAACATCTTCAACTTTCCATACTGTGGCTGATTACACGATCCAAAAAGGAAATGCCTCTTTTGTGGCCAAGACATGCTGACACTGAGCTCACAGATAACCCAATAAAAAGCTTTTCATTGCTTTGACAATGCAAACCACGTGACCTTCGTATAGAGGAGATAAGAGGGAAATGTAGAGAAGGAAACCCAAAACAAGAGATTGCAGTGAGAAGCCACAAACATGAGCACTCTCACTTTCTACTGCATTCCTCTGTGGGTGTGCATCTGCACAATAAAGTGCTTTATTGTATATGTGCATGTTTCCCTATAGCTTTGAAGGAATCTGTGATCTGGGTCAAAGATACTGCACAGATCCACTGATAATGGTGAAAAATTCACACAATTGATCACAAACATGCTGTGACAATTTAAATTTTTACCCCAGACTGTAGCTAAGTTCCTAGAAATTCTGTGTTTAAACTCATGCATATAAACATACCTTTTATTTTCGTGTTCACCTAACCAAAGTGAGAGTTTATGTAAACAACATTTGTAGTTATGCTTTTTCTGTACCATATGTCATGCACGAGGAACGTTCACGTTCATCCCAGCAGACTGAGCAGACAATCATGCAAGTGGGCCTTACACGGCTACCTTGGATAAAAGCGCTATAGAAATGCAGTTCATTTACCATTTACCATTTACCCAGGGTATTCTGGTACCAGGTGCACTTATGAACACCCTTATGCTCAAACATTGGTGTTTGTGATAGACAGTCCATGGCTGGCACAGAATTCTAACAACAACCCACCATTTGGGTTCAGATCAGGTATGCCATTCCTCCCAGTTACCCCCCCCTCCAGGTCTCAAACGTGAGCATTGAAGTCTCTCAGTAAAACATTCCCCAGTTGGGGCCCCATCTAGGACCTCACCCAAGGCCTCCAAGAAGGCAGGGTACTCTGAACTCCCTGCAACTTGTAGTCACATGGAGGCAACCCTCTCGTTCTCCGGGAAGTACTCCAAAATTGAGGCGCTCAGCCTGGGAGTTGTGAGTCTCTCTCGCTGTTTTTCCTGAGCATACCTAATTCAGGGTTCACGCGCGATTTACCGACTTTGGAGCTCGGAAAGGTCAAAGGTCAGACTGTCAATAACTCTGAAATATTTGCACATTTTCAACAATTGATCATCAAAAATGTTCTCTTTGGATTATTTTTTTTCAAAATTTTGTTTGTTACTGTTGTTAATGAAAAAAAAAAGATTTTGGATTTTTTTTTACTGTACATAAAAAAATAATAATGCTACTTTTGTGTCTTTTGTTCTAAATGTTATCTTTTATTTGTTTGTTTAATCTACAATGTTCTGAATTCTATTAAACATCTTAGGAGAAGTTAAGTTCAAATTATCAATAATTTGTCAAAATTTGTCTGAAAAAACATAAATGTTAGTCTATTTTTGTTTTTTTTTTGTAAATATTTACCCTGTTTGGCGCACGACTTGATCCCAGTTTTTAATTTGAGCCCCTCTGTGATAGAGTGATTGAGACAGCCCTGGTCTATTTGATACATCTGTTCCACTTATGCGCTAGAACACACTAAAATGTTAGTGTGTGCTAGTTAGTATTAGCAGTAGCAATTAGTATTTCCATTGTGCTAATAATAGTATACTATAATAATAGTGTAAAATTTTGCTAATATAACATCGTTGTAGTGGTTAGCACTGTTGCCTCACAGAGAGAAGTTTGTGGGTTTGAATCCCAGGGTTGACCTCCACGCCTTTCTGTGTGGAGTTTGCACGTTCTCCCTGTGTCTGTGTGGGTTTCCTCCGGGTGCTCTGTTTTACGTGGGTGGGTGAAGGTCTGGATTTGGTCCCTGGGCACTAGTGTGTGTGTGTGTTTGCATGTGCATGTGGGTGCTGCCTGCTGCTCCCCATAGTTAGGATGGGTTAAATGCAGAGAAATAATTTCCTTACGTGGACTAATAAAGCATCGCTCTTTCTTTCTTCTTTCTTTTCTTTCTTCTTATATGAAACGATGCTGCAAAATGAATTAATTATGGCAGCGTGAAATGTAACAACCCTGTCAGTTTAGTAAATAAGAGTTAAGAGTGTTACATTGGCTCCACAGACCTGGAGAAGCATGGAGGACATGAGACAGAAGCAGCAGAGACCCTCAGTGTTGTGCCCACTTCCCCAAACCACCGCAGCACAATTAAAGAGTATGCAGAGACGTCTCTTCAATCTAAATATTTCAGTTCAAACACATTACTACACACTTTATTAATGACAAAAAGCCCAACTAATGCCATTTTCTGCACCTCTTGAAGGTATTGATGCATCACAAGGCATCTTCCAGTGCAAGGAGGAGGTGGACATAGGCCACACTCTCCGGCCATCTTCTCCACACTCGGACTCCTCCACCAGGCAAAGCCATCACCTCTTCTTCCTGAGGAGAGACGGTCCACAGGCCAGGCTGAATGATGGGTAACTGAATTATCTTCATACATGATGACAAATTATGCAAACGATTCAGTGCATCAGCAGATACCAAGTCATTCCATACATGAGACGCTGCACTGAAAAATGAATGAATGAGCGTAAGGATATCTCCATACTGGATTTAAAGAGATGTATGCAAAGGAAATTACATCAAAGGTGTTCATAAATATAGCTTATTTTGATTTGACTTTATTGTGTTAGGTGAAAATCAGCTGCAGAATACAAATGCTTTTTACAGCACCCATACTGTACACTGACCATTTCTGGATGATTCAGATTAATTATTAGCAGCTTATGCACGTTTTCTTCTTGTGTTTCTATTCGACTTATATTAGCAGAAGCTTTTCTGAGCTGTCTTCCCCAAAAGAAGATGGTGTTGTAGTTTCTTCTTAAACAGGAACAAATCTTACGGATGGATGAGGTGGAAATGGATGTAAACTGATCCACTCCTTTTTAGAAAACTGGGTTATTCCCGAATGACAGCTGGTAAAACAATGAAATAAGAAAAACCTAGTCACATACAATGGGCCCATGCATCTGCCAGACAATAAATACATTAAGCCCATAATTAGAAATGTGCACAAATACATCAATCAAATAGAATCCACCATGAACCTGCTAGACAATGACAATGTATAGGTATCTTTCTCCTTTTGCTTACTGACCTCTGTGATATACCCCCTAAACCCCTCCAGTAACCCAGAAGCTATCAGTGCGTTGTTCTTGAGTGGCCTGTGTCGCTGGCCTGGATGTGACAAACCATCTGAAGATTTTCCTAGATTTTTAAAGTAAGCACACACTACAAATATTATGTCCACTGTCTCATTCAGCTGTCAGGAGGAATATTATCCACTGTGAAACAGACAAGTGATCACACATCAGGTTACTCAGTTATAGTTTCTTTATGTGTCTGTCTGTAATAAAACTTATAAAAGAAAATATCATTGTCAACAATCAACACAGAGCTGTGTTTGTAAATTATATTTATATTTCAGTCGAGATGTGTGACATTTTTTCATAGCTCCTCAGTTCTAGCAAAGGTAGAAAACAGGTAGGTAAAAAAACGTCAAAGTTTCACAGAGTTGCCTCAATGTGCAGGGTGATGCACATTTCCTTACCCGCCCATGGTTGGTGGGTTACCCAGAAGAAAGCTAAAAAACACGTTGCAACAATAGACTTGTGCTTAGACGTGTTTTGAGTTGGTCTAAAGATCAAATGGCTCTGCTACCTCTCGATATCAATGCAGCAACAATTTGTGTAACCACTCCTCATTTTAAATCCTACAAGCCGTGCATTGGGGCCGCAATACTTCTGCCTTCCTTTTATTTGCATTTTTGCCTTCGTATGAGTACAGACAAATAATTGTATAAAGTATAGTGTGTATGCAAAGCCTCCTCAGCTGTAGCTAATCATCTGACACAGATAAGATGATTTCTCATTATGTTGGATTGGTCCTTTAATGTTGGTCTCCTTTCTTTTAGACATCTTCATTCTGAACACAGTCAGGGTGAGAGGAGCCTGGCTCAGTGGAGGGTGCAGCAAGACATGGTTCAGTACATGGAGAGGCAGGTGGGAGCCCTCAGAGCCTACAAATACCAAAATACCATGCTAAACCAAATATGACCATGGCCGTGCTGTAGCATGATGCCAATCCTGTCCTGTGGTCAAGTGACACTCCTTCTTTCTGTCATAGCTTTTATTTTGCGTTGATATTATACTTTCTATTTAATTGGGTCTTCAACATGCCACTATAAACGTGGTGTGCTTATGAAAATCTGAATATTTATTGGAGTACTTCTGATGTAAAGTAATTCTTTTTCTAGAAAGAAAAATTTGAAAATAAATCCTTGAAACAGATATTTAAAATTTCTAGAAAACAATAGAAAATGATCTAAAATAGATGACCTTCTTCACAACTACAAAATTTGTCAAAATTAAAAAAGTTGAAAAAAGACAGAAAAAGAGAAAACTGAATCATAGAATTCTAAGCCAGACATTTTAGCTTTGTATTGGCTCTGAAGCTTTAAATCAGATATTTGCATCTGGTGTAAGATCAAACCTTTTATTGTTGTTTTCCTTTTTCAGCTCATTTTGGAAAAACAGAAACTCTTCGCAATGCAACTTCATCTGAACCTCTCTGATCACAAATCAGCTGAATCGGTATGTTGGTTCACATCCCTTTTATGGCTTCAAATATATGATGAATGGACACAAAAAACATGGATATATTGTTTCTTTATTGAAAGTCCCACTCAAACATTTTTCCATTGAGCGATGTACAATTAACTTCAGCGCAAACCTTGGCATAAAAGGTCAACACAGTCTACTGCTCTGACAATTCAGAAGGACAAATGCCAATGGTTGCTATGGAAACATTTTTACGCCACACATGTTGTAGTTGTCTGATTAATTCTGTAATAAATCTGTTGTCCCTCTTGGAGACATAAGGAGGAAATCAAATTTATGATATGTGATTGATTGGGCACATTATTATGACATCATTTTGCAATTCTTATTCTATTATGGCCATATGGAATGTGGAAACAAAAGAATGATTGAAAGCCCATGACTGAAATAATGTAAAATTATCAGGATCCTGCTGCTCAGTAAAATAATTTATCCAGAAACAGAACCTGTGCCATTATACCAGACTCACCAAGCATTAAAAACACAAGCACACATTATAACATCTAAACGTTAGCCTTATTGTATTTTTACTACGATGCCTAGTTTCCCTTTAGCCACCATCTCCCTCGATTAAAGCAACGGCACACTAGGAGACAATTCACTACACATTTACACCACCAACTCTCACCTCGTGTGCGCAAGTGTTAGACACATCAGAACAGAAGTCAAATATTTGCAGACACTACCATAACATTCAGACTTGTTTGAAATCAAGTCAACTATGTCTTCAGCTGTGTTCAGGTCTCTGGCTGTCCTGCATTCTGATTCTGATTTATGATATGCTGACACTAACTGTGGCCATTCAATGTGAAGAATCTCTTTTTGAATTTTCTCATTAGTTTCTTTCAGATCCTTACATGTTATGGATATTGAGAGCATATTTAGTAGCGAGGTTTTGGGACATCACACGTCAGAACATGCAGCATCTACTGGGGGACATGAGAATTCAATGGAAAGGACACAAAGTAACTGAGCAGGGGTTGAAAAATGAGGCGTTTCTGGACAACCAAAACACTACAGCCACCTCCAAAGATAATACAAAATTCAACAGTCAGCCGGTGCAAAGGCTTTTAATATTTATCCACCATATCCAATATCCACCATAAATTCCTGCAATATTTTCTTGATTACCATGGGCCAGAAAATGATGAAAGTGATGTGTGTTGACATCAGACCTCTTCAACACAATCTCCTTCCACTCCGTTGTACATCAACGTGTAACATTTGAGTTAACTGTGCCTGTCATTTCTCGTGCATACAATGTGTCTGTGGTCTGTATGCCAACAAAAGTGTGGAGAAGAAATTCTCCAGGGAAGCTGTCAAAGTTCCCAGTGTGTTGCATTGAAGCCAATGAAAATGAAAATGTCTACTTGCTGTCATTTCCCCTCCATGGCTCCATCAAGAAGGCAGCTTCAGACTGGTCCTACAGCCTCCCCCTGATGCTGCCCCAGCCGCAGGTGGCTGATGGAGATGGGGGGCAGCGATGCAGCTTTAAACACGTGGAGGAGTTGGTCCAACATGGCTTCCAGGCTGCCAGTAGAAACCATCTTCTGCCAGGTAGTACAAGACACAACCAAAATTCAAGCCACTGTTTGAGCCTGTAGAGAAGAATCCCATTACTAGAACATTCTTTTCATGCCCACTGGAATAGGTAGAATTGTTGATTGAATTCTCACCTTTCCGTTTATTCCCTTTTTAATCATGTGTTATTTTCTGCAAAACTTCAATAAAGTTAGCATTTGTGTTCTTTTCTTATGGGTTGTGGTAAAAAGACAAAGGCTACACAGCCTCGTAATGATAATGATAACAATCATCATAATTTAGCTATGAATATAGCTGATTAGGCAGCTTTTGCTCGCAGTAACAAACTTCCACAACTGCCACAACAGAAAGAGATAAGAGCATTCAATTCTACCTTCGTGTGCACTCTTTTTAAACTGCATGTAATCCCAGCAATCTCCACTTGGAGGTGTTTACAGATTACGTTTGTATTTTAGCCTCAATACTTGTCTGACATTAACAGATGTCTGACACCCACCCTACCAACTGGATCCTTTTTAAGTCAAGCCAGTTAACTCATGTAGCACATTTCATACAAACGTACACCCACTGTGCTTCACAAACATTTTATTATATGTCGACAAGAGCAAAATATAAAAGCACATGTGTTAAACACACACAATAAAAAGCACAAGTAATTACGTCATGTAGTTGATTTTATTATTTGGAATGATCTAGGTTACGTATGAGTTATCATTAAACGGAGCATCAGCTTGCCTTATAAAGCATAGGATGTCACTAAAGAGAGAGGAGTATTAAAAAATACATTAATTACCATAGGCATTGGAAAGCCAAAATGTTTTTAGCTTGGATTTTAAAATGTTTGATGGCCTCTGGGAGTTTTTTGTACACGCAGGCCGTTATCCATCTCTGTTTCTGATCATGACTAATACTTGTTATGTTAGCACATTTTCCGCTTGGTGCTGTTTTATATATCAGTTTTTGCACTGAGCTTGTTGCTCTCGTTGATTATCTACAGATTTGCTCTCTGGCATTGAATGTTACAAACACAACAACATCAGGCCTCCATTCACCTACGCTTGCCTGATCAGATGGGTGAGTTGGATGGGTGAGACAACATGAATCGTCAGATGTCTTGGTGTCACCTATTTCAATGAAAGTGTTTTCCCTTCACACATGAAGGCTATATTGGAATCTCCAGACAAGCAGCGCACACTGAATGAGATTTACAACTGGTTCACGACAATGTTCTTCTACTTCCGATACAACACTGCCACCTGGAAGGTTTGTCACCCTAAGCCTTCACATTCTTAGAGAGAGAAAAGGACAAAGGGAGAGAGAAAGAGAGAGAGAGAGATTTAAACATAATAGCCCATAATGATATTGAAGCAGCTGTTTTTAATCAAATAAGCAAAGATACAGTATAAATTATTACAACTGTGAAATAACCTTCAAATTATAGAAAGCGCATATTTGCTATTTGATATCAATACCAATGTTTCCTTTTTTACCTAGAATGCTGTGCGCCATAATCTTAGCCTGCACAAGTGTTTTGTGCGGATGGAAGGAGGGAGGGGAGCAGTGTGGACGGTGGATGAGACAGAGTACCAGAGGAGGAAGGGACAGAAGTACCACAGGTATAAACAGTGCTGTTACCTACTCAACACGGCGCTCAATGCTTTTGGATTCACTGAGATGTCCAATGTCCACCCCAAAACACACACATACACATAGAAGCACATAAATTTAAATATGTTCAATACTGTTAAAGAACAAGACACTTGTGTCAGCAGGTGCGTAAGAATGAGTGTGCAATGTTTCAAAACCAAATAGAGTTCAATAAAAGATATGTTTTTAATGAATATCCAAAACTCAGCCGGCCTACTGTGTGAGGGATTTCAACATTCCCCATCCCATACATATGAAACACAGACCAATGAATGCAACTCCTCCCTGAACACAACATGAACTCAGAAAAGTGATAAAAGTAATAAAAGCTAAAGTCATCCGATTTTGGCCACCAGATGGAGATTAATTCCAAAGAAAGTTGATTAATGCGTTGTGGGCATTGCAGTGGGTCACACACTTAAGCAGGCATCAAATACTCAGACACAAAATACTTTGATTACTTGTCCATTTTGTTAGGCTACTTCAATTTGAACATTTCATTTACATTAATGAGACTCTAATCAGTGCGTGTGTGTGTGTGTGTGTGTGTGTGCTTTCAGGGACTGTCCTGTGAAGTGCTTCACATCCTACCCCATTTCTGTCCAGAGGAATCCTGAAAACCATCACATGGCAGCCATGAGATTCTTTAATCCAGCAACGGAAGAAGTCTGATTCCTTCATTCTTATCTGTTATCTGTATACCGTCCTATTGAAAAGCAGCAGCTAATATTTGCTCTGTGTAATTTTCCCTGTGTAATTTGAATGTTCTAGCGAATCGTTGATGTTGGTGGTTCAATTCCGAACTTTGCTGTCCATGTGTCGAAGTGTCCTTGAACGAGACACTCAACCCCTAAGTTGCTCCCCGGTCACTTAATAGCTACCCACTGCTCCTATATGGATGGATTAAATGCAGTAGACAAATTTCATTTCCATATGTAAATACTCAACATGACCAATAAAGGCAATAGCCCCAATTCTTCTTATTATTTGAAAATTAGACATTGTATTACTGTAAGATAAGCAGCAGAAACAGTTGGACAGAAAATGTTACATCTTATTTCCGTCGTTGGTTGCATAAAGAAAACACAGACACACAAACACACACATTATGTCTGTTCCTCTAAAGTGTATGGTCTAACATCAGCCACAGTGAAAGTGGTGAGAATGAATTGGCTGTAAATAATGTGATTGTTAGCTGTGTACTCTTGATGGTAATGCACAACTCTATTGATCAGAAAAGTCACACCATAGAACAATGTGGATATCAAT
Organism: Brotula barbata; assembly: GCA_900303265.1. Lineage (NCBI taxonomy): Eukaryota > Metazoa > Chordata > Actinopteri > Ophidiiformes > Ophidiidae > Brotula > Brotula barbata. The sequence goes on along the minus strand of OMNV01009071.1, from coordinate 54,154 downwards.
ATACATTCCAGCTAGGCTAAGATGTAAAAGGTAATTTATGCTGAAATGCTCGATGAAAGATAGCAAAAGCAATAGAAGGAAGAAAGAACAGGATCATGGCTGCGTAACATCCAAAGAGCTGTGGGTAAAATTAGATCAGCGGGAAGAAACGAGAAAGTGGAAAAAAATATTTTTGAGCAGATATTTGGAAATAAAGGTTTGTACAGTAGTCTAAATTGTTTAGAGCAGGGAAACATAATACAGAAAGTGTAGTTTTTGTAATCAGGAAGAAACAGCTGTCCAAAATATGAAGAAGGAAGGGAGCTGATGTCATAGAAACTTTCGTGGATGAATGTTTTTCATTTGTGTTTCAATATCTGAAAATAATAAAGTGACAGAATTTAAATATTTATGCATTTTCATAAATAATACGTCATAAATATACAGAGAGAGATTTTCATAATAATATCGATAACAAGTCTGCATGCTCTCGATCCACACTCCTTACCAGCTGGTGGCAGTCATACACCACTTCGTTGTTTACCAACCAACATAAAACATAACGTAGAAGAAGAAGGCAACGACGAAGAAGAGGTGGGAGAACTGCGGGTTTTTCAGGTTTCCTGCTGTTTGTTTGTCGGTGTCTGTCGGCGTGTATGTGTGTGTGTGTTTGTATATGAGCTGTCAGTGTGTGTGTATGTGTGTGTTGTATTTACGGTTTTCTGTTGCTGCGCTGTGGAGGAGGGAAGAATGGCGGACGAAGCGCCTTTCCAGTTTCTGCACCACGAAATGATACAGTACATTTACAAGTCAGCTGGAGACGGAGAGACGGTAAGAAGGTGACATCGATAGCTAAAGAGCCTCAGCTGGATCCTCGGCTAATATGTGTCATTCATTCAGGAGACTGGAAGAAACACGAGCAGACTGGAGAGTGTGGGCTTCCGGGTGGGACAGGGGCTCATAGAGAGGTCAGTGATCCTACTCAGCTATTCCTGTTTATACTGCACTCTGACTACTGTGTACTGCATCACCTTTTACTGCATTCTACCCGGAACCACTGTGTCTTGTAACAGTAACACTGACTGGGTACTGCACTACTACTGTCACTGCAGTCTGTTGAGAATGTTGAAATGAAAGATGTTTGTGTGTTATTGTGTGTTTTGTTTTTCTGTCTCGACAGACTCACTAAAGATACAACACGTTTCAAAGACGAACTGGATGTCATGAAATTCATCTGCAAAGACTTCTGGACCTGTGTGTTCAAGAAGCAAATTGACAACCTGCGAACCAATCACCAGGTAAACAGACTCAGCGTCTTCTGGATAGGAAGTACAAGTAGAATAGTCCCCAGTGGATCAGCGGAAATGGCTGAAGTTTCAAAATGTCACTGGTTACTCTCACAAAGGAGAAGTTATATTGTGATGACATAGATTGATTTTATCATGGTGACTTACTATTATTGTTCCATGTACAGAGAAAAAATACATGACAAAACTTAAAAGAAATCTTCAGATGCCAAAGCTGATGTAAAGCTGAGGTGAAAGTGAACAATTTATTGACAATGGAGTTAGGGCTGTTAATTGTAACAGTTGACAATAATAATAATAATAAAAATAATATAATGATATCCATACTGTCCATTATATCTGTAATAATCAATAATTAGCAAGAAAGAAAAGAAACACATGATCCAACAAGAGGGCCTTAAAGTCTACAATGCAGCATTTCTAAAAACATTTGACTTAACGTTAGTGAGGTGTCCAAAATGATGAAAAATATAATAGAAAATTGTTACAAAAACATATTTTTTTGATGCAATTGAATACTGTCTAGATAGTTTAATGCACTGTTGGAAGCTGTTAGTACTGTCGGATTTTAATATTTGCGAAACACATGTTCATATTTATTTCCCGATGATGTAAGTATGAATGAATACCAAGGTGTAGTATTAGTGGCCATAACAATGCTACCGCATCAGCACACCTTCCTCATTTTTTCTCCTTAATTTGCAGTGCTTAGAGTATACACATTATACAAGATCAATCAAAAACAGTGTTATCTGATTGTAAACCTTAGTCGAGACAAAGTGCAAAATTTCTAGTTGCAACCAACTTTCTAGCTCCAGGCCATTTCTGAGTTTATTCTCATAGATTTCTGACCTT
>OMNV01009071.1:0-51967 GCA_900303265.1 Brotula barbata | reverse complement strand
ATGAGTTCTTTGCAACTACTTTGTGAGTTTATCTGTAAAATTTATCCCTCCCATCAGCCCTGAAAAAAAAGAGAAAAAAAGATGGCCCTAAAAGCCAACAATTTTTATTTTAAACAGTGTTTTTTTTTTACTGAACTTCATTTCTCTTTTCTGCTGGTCACTATGTGCTACAGGGCATCTATGTGCTACAGGATAATAAGTTCCGTCTGCTGAGTCAACTGTCGGCTGGGAAGCAGTATTTGGAACAAGCCCCGAAGGTGAGCTCTGTGTGCTGACTGGCTTGATAAATTTCCGGGTGTTTTTGTGGCTTGGCTGTTCATGGTAGAATTAAACACGATTAATCCAAAATAACAAAATATCATCCAGCCACACTCCAACACTTATTTTACCCAGTGAATTATTAAAAGGCATGCTCTTGAAGAACTGATGAATGAATGCAATTTGTTTGGCTAGACCTGAGTACTCTTGGAAGGATTTTTGTATTTGCTGCTTTTTCCGTACAGTTATTCAGCTGTCCGACTGTTAAATTGATTACCGTTTGACAAGCAGTAATTGGACACATTGTGTTGGCTACACGAAGAACTGCTGAGAGACATTCATCTTAATAATAATATTAATAAATTGAATTCATATAGCGCCTTTCAAGGGACCCAAGGACACTTTACAAAGTGGGGAGTCATGAATTACACTAATAATGAAACTGGAAATTTGTAACTGAGTAGTGTAAAACAGTGATGGGTAGAGAGAGTTTGTTAGGTGAGGTTAAGGGCCCAGATGAACAGGTGGTGCTGAAGGTGATTTTTGAAAGTGTCCAGGGATGGAGCGTTTCTGATATCGATATCGTAACCTAATGTACTATATGTTATGAATGTAATTGCTTATTTATTTGTTTTCTAATGAAGCTAATGTGTGCCCTCTGCAGTATTTAGCATTCACCTGTGGCCTGGTGAGGGGGGGCCTCTTCAATCTTGGAGTTAAGAGTATCGTCACAGCTGAGGTGTCTGTCATGCCTGCATGTAAGAACTTTTTCATACTCATCAGTAACTTTCCCCAAATTACAATCAGATAATTGATCACAACAAACTGGTTTACAAGGTTTACATGAAAAAACAGGAAAATGTAGGGAAAAAGGCCAAATAAAAGTGACATTTTGAGACGGCCTATACAGTACAATGCATGATACAATAAATGTATTTAATGCAGAACAAACCCCCAAAAATTGACTAGACTTTACACTACATGATTCACAGAGCTATTGCATCGAATAAGTAAAATAATAGTATAAGTATCTATCTATCTATCTTCTATCTATCTATCTTCTCATGTTCTTTACTTCTTGGCAGGTAAATTCCAGGTCATGATCCAGAAAATGTAATGACTGCAGCAGAGGATACAGTCACTCTGGCCTTCTTCATAACAGCCCTGAGCCTTTGTTGGGGAATGCATGTTGCACAGTAAATTTTGTCTTTGTCTTCACATTGGGGACTACAAACAGGCAAATGTTTTAACTCAACTTCAATGTCTCAACAGCTGGAGTCATACTACTGTATGCCTGAGACATTTGAGCAGCTTAACAAAATGTTTGCATCCAATACATGAATGGCAAATTGCAATTTTATTTTAAGAGTTTTAATGGATCTGAATCCAGTATTTAATCCACTTGTTTAATAGCACTATTGCGATATTAAAGACAATTTTTTACGCAGAATAGCATGGGAGGGGGGAGTGTGTGAGTTCATTTTCAGATTCTAATTCTGACTGCACAGCTTGCAAGATTTAGATGTGCCTAACTGAATGATTAATAAAGTTGTCACCAACGTGCAATAACGTTATGCTTGTGATCCCTGTAACAGCCACAGGATGTGATCATGCTGGAGCTCTGATAATGGCAGCCTTTCCACTGAGCTGAAAAATGCAAACTGCTTGCTTTGTATTGTCTGTATTGAAGCTGTTTGCCTGTGGTTTGTTGCTGAAGTTGGACAGTTCAATCACTACATTCTGGGCCTCCAACACTCTGCTAATGAACTCTACCCTGTTCACTGTCCAAATAAACATTACTAAAATTGTATTCCTAATTCAACAGTGTTTTCATCCACTTGAAATCATTTTAGATGCTAACTTCATGCTTGACAGTGGTAAGCAGTGCCAACAGCCAATATCCAGTGTCTCGTCACAGTGTAGATGTGTCCTAATGTTGGTGTGTCTGTCTACATGTGGCAATTTCATGTAAAGTGTTTCTCTTACACAAACCTGAACGTTGACCTCTAGCTTGTACACAGTCAAGCCACACAGCTCATTATTCTTAATTGGTCATTTCAGTCAATTTATGTCATAACTATTGTGTGTACTTGCCAATAACTTTCCAGCAACCGGGGACATGCTAATAGCCATAGATTTGTTCTTGTAGTTCCATGTATCTTGAGGAAAGCTGCACTTGCCTCTGTACAATGCACAATAATACCTCTGCACCCGTATTATAGAAAATTACTGTTAATGCAAAAATATAACCTCTGGATCTCATGGACTGACTCTTTAACCAACGATAATGACAAAAAGAACGAAAGAAAGAGGCCAGTTTTTACTACTACTACTACTACTACTAACTTCTTTTTTTCTGTAAAATCATGATGAATGTGTTTGATTACAGATAAATACAATTTGTACTGGATCCTCCAACCATAAGGTTGGCGGTTAGATCCCCACCTCCTGCTGTCCATGTCCACTGCTCCTATATGGATGGCTTAAATGCAGTAATTTGATTTCTTCATGTAAATACAGAATATGACCAATAGAGAAGGCATGATTCTTCTTCTAAATGTAGACACCACAATGATATGAAGATGGTGGCAAATATCTGATGCGTACTTGCGTAAACACTTATCAGACATTGTATAACATTTTAGAAGTACAGACATTTTGTCTTTTGTTTCTGTTTGATTTTCTGTGCATCTTTAATTTAAAAACAATTAAATGAAATTGCTATCTAATCACCAGCTGGGTTACTGCTCCCTTGTCAATCCTATTGCTTCTGGGTGTGTGGGCTGTGTTTTGTAGCATACAGAGTGCTATACTGAGAGGGTTTGTCTTCAAAATGCTCTGACTGTAAATGGTATTACATCAATGTATCGAAATGTGCGAAACTACGCTGGCAGTTCCCACCATGCCCTCAGTCTTTGTGCTAATCTTTACTGGCCTACAGGAACAATGAAAACAAATGCTTGTCTTTTAGTGTTAAACTTGACACGAGACAAGTTTAAGGCAGTTTCATGGTATGTTGTTTATGCTTTGGCAAGCTAAACTACAGGTTGAGATACAATACATCATTTAATAATGTAAACCTGAAGACTTTTAAAATGAATCTAACAATCCATTTGAAAGCCAGTGTGTTCGAATCCACCATTTTCCAGTAAGGAACTCAGGAAGGAGGTTGGAATATAGCGTTAAGAAGTATATACTTTTTCATCAGCTGCAGTAAGTTCAAAACAAACTGGTTTAATGTTTGAAGTAAATGCTTAAATGTGGCTTCATAAATTGAGAGCCCTCCCTGTATTTCACCTGGGTTTGATTTTGCTGATAAAATTGTCAAAATTCTGATCACATCCTGTATTCTCATTCTCAGTCCCTTAAGGAAGGGGCACACCGTGACGCATGCACGCATTTCTACTGTTTTTTCCTTCAACTTGTCACTCAATTGTATCTCTCCCGGATGTACAAAGGGGCACCTGATGTAATATCTTCCACTCTACAGCAACAGCAGCCTGAGAACGTATAAAACCAAAGAGACATTTAAGCAAGCCAACCCCATCACGTCAACAAACCCCGTCTCATCACCATGAATGACATCTCACTCCACTTTCAGTCCCTTGCCAAACTTCTCCCCCAAAGATAAACCTCACAAGACACAAGATGCGTTTTCTCATAAACTTTCTCTAAACATAGACCATAAATAAAATTGTCAGACAGCAAACGTTTACACAAGAATTTAGTGATTTATTCTCCCCAGCTTAGAAATGAAAGTTATGATCATAAACAATTCAAGTACAGTCCAATCAGAGTGGCTATGATCTCAATAAATTAACTTCTTAAGGCACACACAGTAGTCAACATTAAACCCTAAAACGAAGTGTGACAACATTTTATAGATGTGTTGCTTCAGAAGCGACATAATCACATCTACGAATTGACAAAAATCACTGAAAGATTTATACACGTGTAGCACAGCAAGATGAATGGACAGACATCAAAAGAAAAGTGGAACAGCCAGCAAGAATCATTGTTAGCCCAAGTAATGAAGTAATAACTGCAGACAGGAGGATGGCTGCTATTCTTATGATTGATCATTGGAATGAGTTAATGTGCAGACAGATAAAGTGGTTAATATGGAACTGAAATGCATCAGTATTGCTAAAAAGGCACAATCGTTTGTAAGATTCCCTCCTCATTTGTGAGCTTTATGTGAGCCTTTTACATGTTGACTTGTTGGGATTAGTGGGCAAGTTCTGTGATTTTGATGAAATTTGGATCAGGGAGGAACCTGTATTTTTGTCAATGGAGTAATTAAATAAACGTATACTATCAGAACAAGACAGTTTATCTTGGCTTGTGCTCCTCTGGTTTAGGTTTGTGTTCTCTTGAAAATCTAGTTTTCTTTAAGTTAAAGATCAATTTTCATGAAAAAAAAAAAAACTATTTTGAAGGGCAGAGCATACATTCACAATTATACTGTTTCATCATTTATACAGCTGATTACCTGGTAAGGAAAATTAGCGGAACAAAGCAGAAAAAGATTTTCCATACTGAATACCTGTTTACCCCTACTCTTCACACGCCTGATAAGCTAGATCAGGTGCATTCACATTGACTCAATGTCTCCCAGTTTTTGATAGGCTAAACCTTTAAATATATAATGAGCATGAGATGCTGCTTTTACAGCATGCTTTTCTAGATGTTAAATCGCTGGATTCAGCAGCAACAGCTCAGTCATGTGAAAGTCCTCCATTTTGCCAAAGCACAGGCAAAACCAAGAGCATGTGATGAACACATGTACAGCACTGGTGTCGTGTTCATACAGCAATCCTGGCATCACAGTAGCCATCTTCACTTTTGCTGGCAACCTGGTGAAGTCAGAGGGGAGCATTAGAACCACTGGGACACTAACTGTTAAACCCACACCATCTGGAGCAGGGGCAGAAAACAGCAGTCTGTAAGACTGGAAAGTGTGCGATTGAGGCAGAGCAGAACGATAGTGAAGAGGCAAAGCCAGGCAATAGACTTCTTGTTCATTTAATTATGTGATTTAATTATAAAACATAATCAAAAATGCAGAAAAGGGAGGAAGGGCAGGAAAATTCCCGACACACTTGGCACACATGCTGTTCAGAGACAAACAGAAAGTTCCTCTGATGCGACAACACAATACACATAATGGACATTTAGCACCGCCTCCTGTGAATTTGAGTCCTGTGTCATGAAAAGACAGTTAAGGTAGCATACTAATATTTTTGTGTGCTAAGCCCAATGATGACCATGTTTACATGTTTGACTAGCATTTACCTACTTCTCATGCAGCCACTGGTGTCCATTCACATACTAGGGCATGAAAATGACCTGACAATTTGCTTGTTAGGTAATCTGATCATGTTACCCCAATGTACAAACTGGTCTGAAAAATCATTTACATGCATGTTAAATTTTAGTCCCAGACATTATACTCCAATTATGGCAATAAATTGAATGCCATGTAAACACCATAATTAGATTGGAATCAGCATAAATTAAAGTTCGCTTACAGAGCTACATTATGTGATTGTTAATCATTCACTCAAGTCTGTAAACGTTATAATCAGTGTAACCACCCCCTTATGTATTACATTGCCTTTTCCGCATCATATTAGTCTGATTATGTAACAAGTCATTTATATCTCTAAAATGAGAATGCTACATCCATATATATGGTATAATGGCATTTCATGTTAATTGCAAAATGAAATAATAATAATAAAAAAAATGTAGTTGATAAATTGTTGTTTACATGGTAATGAAGAGAACTAAAACCAATGGCTGTCTGGAGTGTAGGGAAAAAGCCCGTAAAAATTAAGTACAGGATTTACTCTAACTTGGGGCAAATGTTATGTTTCTTTACAACAGGCCATGGGTTAAAATTGTAACAATGAACTCTGTTAGAAAATTGCTTTAACTTCTGGGAAACTGAAGAACAGAATATAGGTGAGAGAACCTCCTTTAACATTTTATAGAGTAAGTGTTGTACTTTTATTATCGCAAAGTCTATACATTCCACGATGGCCATAAAGTGACTCAAAACGCACTATAGCTGCAAGGGTCCTGTTATATCATGGTCTGTGCTTTAAATTTTTTTGTTTTCCAAAATTCCAGAGTTGGAAACACCACTTAAAAACATTACCATCAACTCCTGACATACAGAGAGAAAAACTCTAGCACTCTCTTGATAGGAAGAAGAATGTGCCAGCAAATAGACAGTTCAAATAAAGCAATGGCTGCTGCCACGTTTTAAACACACTTGAGAAATTAACAAACTCTTAAATGCAACTAATCTACGTGGTCTCCAAAGCCCATCATGCCTTTACTAATTTGTTCCCACAAGAAAAATAGCATATGCGCACAAGATAATTAAATCGGGCGAACAAAATGTCACCTTTCTTTACTTCGGGGCTCCGTAGATCTCACACTTAAGCCACTCTTGAGTATGGAAAAGCTGATACGGGGTTAAAAAATAATGACTGAGAAACCCACCCAGAGACAGAGAGAGGGAGTGATAGAGAAGAGGGAGCACTGACAGAGAAAGAAAGGAAATCTTTCCCACCACACACAAGTCTAAACCAGAGCAGAGAAGATTATTTAGCAGTTTTGTTTCCAGTTAGAAGTGCTTCAGTTTTAGTACCAGAGTTTATACCTTGCTTCTGAAGAGTGGCTTTGCGCCTGGGCCGCAGTACTCATTGTATATGAGCTTGAAGAGGAAAAGGTGGAACAGTGTAATGAGTGAGGCCACGCTGAACCAGAAGAGGAAAGGCAGGCCTGGGTATCGGTTGGCCATGTGCTCCTCGTGTGCTAGGATAGCTTTGAGGTGCAGGGTGTGGCGCAGATCCTGGAGGTGGCGCAAGTCTGTGGAGATGTAAAGCAGTGGAGTGATCGGCTGTGTCACCATGACTGGGAAGGTGTGCCCTTTGACCTCTGACGTCAGCTCCACCGGTTCATTAAGGCAGCCTGCCTCACAGGCATACAGCTTCACTGGCTTCTCCTGCGCTTTCACAGACACGTGCAGAAAGGGCTTCCCCTCCACGTCCAGCAGGACAGCCAGATTAATAACGTCCTGATGGTAGTGGATTCCTCTCAGTGCGTAGCTGTTGTGCAACACATCGGGATCTGCCTGAAACTGGAGGTGATTCTCTGTGAACTGAAGCCCCCCAAAGCTAAGCACCATGCCCTGCATGGCGCCGTGAGCTCCAGCTGCCACTAACACCTTGCAGCCTCTTTTCTGGAGAGTCAGTGTCCACAGAGTGACGAGCTGGAGGATCTGAGCTGTGTTGCTGACCCGCTCAGGCCACAGGTTCTCTGCGTGCATTGTGGCATGGCCACTGAAGCAGTGATCAGCATAGTTAAGGCTCGACTCTAGACGAGCACGCTCATCACTACTGAGCCTCCGGTCCAGCAGCGGAGCCGTTGAGGAGGACAGGATGTAGTAAAGGGTGGTGTTCACTGTATGACTTGAGGGTGTGTGGGAGTCAGTGATTTTCCTCATTTCAACACCTAGAACCAAGAAAAGAAATTGCATAAATTGATTGAAATGAGCCTTGACATAGCTCAATCCAAAACCCCATGCCTTTGTCTTATCCATGTCCCATCCATCTATATCTGTATGGAGCGTGCCCAAAATTAAGCATCAGAACAAACCCATTGGGGGGGACTGGGAATGGACAATAAAATCTTCCGACTGTGAGTGGACACTGCTAATCATAAACTAGTAAACTATTGGTATAGGTAATATAAATAACGTAATACAATTCATTAGCTCCAGCTAACTTAGTCTATTTGTACTTAACATTTATAAAAGGACCATATCAACGAATCACATTTATCAATGAAATCACAATTAATCAACTTCATTTGACAACCCTACTTGTTTTGTGTACATTGTGAAATGCAGGGAGCAAAAAACTCTCTCTACTGGACATCAATGTATAGCTTTATGCCACAATTGACAAAAGTTAGGTGTTGATGTTTTAAACTGGTTGTTTGTTAACTTGTATTATTTTGCTCGACTTCGCACCGTTTACTTCATTTAGAGGTGACATACAATTTCTTTTTCGTTTTGCCCTAATCTTCCTGTAAGCTTTTAATTTAATATGTGATGATTTATACATGATACATTCCAACAGACTACCTGGTGCTTCAGAAAATGGGTGTCAATAATTTAATGTATATGCCATCATATACTTTATTTTCATGTCCCATGCACTCACCAGAAACGAAGAGATCCATCCAGGACTGCTGGTGATCTAGAACCAGTTCGTCCACATTGGTCCTCAGCAGCTCCCCGAGCTCTTTTTTTGCTCCATCTCGAAGAGTAGCGAAGGTTTCCTCCAACTTGGAGGACTCAATGGGCTCCGACGTCCACACCACGGACAAAATGTTGTCTGTGTATTCCGACTTAGCCAAGACCTGGATCCTGCTGCTCAGCTTCTTGGTGGCCACCACCACCAGCACGATGCGGCTATTCTCTACGACCACCCTGCCAGAAGAGAGCACAAACTCTTTGTCCTCCACTTTCTCCACGCTGCTGGAGAATTTGCTACCGAAGATGGAACTCTGAGTGGAAACTTCCAGGGTGGTGCTCTTGTCCGACGGGTTGTTGATGTGAACACGCTGAAGGTAGACGTTAGGTCGGCTGCGGTGAGCGATAAACTCCTCCCTGATGGAGATACAGTGCCGAGATGCTTGTAGGGCGGCTGGTGAGACACAGCGGACCGAGAGCACGGCCCCCTTACGGAACCACAGCATGGTAGCCTGAGCCTCCACGAACTTACCCTCGAGATGGACGCCGACCCTCGGCGAGAATTCCGTTTGGTGGACTGGTGCTGATCCGGGCTGCGAAGACGTTGCAACCCACAGTTTGTTTGAGTCAATGTCAAGCATAATATGGCCGTTACCTGATACAAAAGGTGTGTCTAATGGTTCCTGGGGAGTGCTATAGATCCCCTCTCCTCGGTCCACTCGAGACTTCCACCTGTGGATCTCCGCTTGAAGACACTGTCCCGCCGCACCGCCGGGCATAGCTGAGCCGCTGAAAATCCTCCACCTCTGCTCTGCTCCCAGGTACCAGTAAAAGATGAGGAAGAGCAACAATCCTATGAGGACTCTTCTCGCCCAGCTGCTTGATAACAAACCAGGTAGCCCTTTTAGCCGCTGTTGTAGCCACATTGTGTCTTCAAATGATGGAAGTCCAGCAATGAGTCAGCATGTAAAGAGTGCACGGAGGGCTGACAGACAGATTTTTAGCACGTCGGGTACATCGAAACTTAGTCGTTGTCAGGACGTCAACATGTTCCTCAGAAAGAAAGCTGACAAACTGGATTAGCTAGCTGCTAGCTAAGTTAGCTTAGCTGTGTAGCTATCGCAGTAGCAGGAAGCGCCAGAAAATTGTCTTGTTCCTTGCATCGTCACTGCTGTATTATCTTTTATCAGCTGCTGCAATATGCCGCTGTCTGCCTATCCTGTTGCTGATATTTGGCATTCAGGGAAAATCAAACAAGTAAGCAGCAGCCATCGCTGACACTTGCTGCTGTAAAGCAACACGGAAATGTCGCGAAGACTAGAGACGTTATAGTGACGTTATTTTTTTGTTGCAAAGTACATACAAAAATGTCCATACCAGGGGTACAATTAAAAGTTACAAAGGAGAGAAATAAAAGAAATAATTCAATCATCCGTCCATAAGGGAATTATCAAAAATTAATAATGTAGTTCTTGATGAAAATGTTTTCTTTTTTCTTTTTGATCTTATTCATTTCTCTTTTTTTCACTTCCTCTGTGTTCATCTTGTTTTCTTCATCTCTTTTTGTGCAACACTTTGTAACATTAGAACAGTGCCATAACCAAATGAAAGATTGTTTCTTCTTCTAGTCCACAGAAACTGCAAGAACACTCAATATTAATTCTTAATTTCTCTAATGTTACCTGAATATATTCACTGCGATATTTTGTATATTTTGTATTTTATTAAAATAAACATTTTCCCGAACTAACAAAACTTTCTGCCATTTCTGAACACAAAATAACCTTGCTGGGGGCATAGTTACATTATATTCCTGACATTTTTTTTCAAACATTTGTTCATGCTAACGTCAGCATTCCCAAGGAATATGCCACAACAAAGACCACTGCACAGACGTTTGGCGTGACTGGTAGTTTGACTTCAGAGGACAAATTTATTACACATTAGTAACTGACACTCAGCATTACGAAGGATACAATAATGTTGTCAACCCATCTTTTATCCGATAGTGATTTATTGTCACACAAAATATTCTTCTTATTTCAAATGTAACAATAATGCGCTTTCATATGTGACGTTTTTCGTCCGTGTTGCTTCTTTTTCTGTGCTGTTTACTGGCAGCTGGAAAATCAGCGTCGTTTTCCGGGCTCGGCCGGCCGTTGCGTTCCGCGGCGCTCGTGCCTAGTCGGTAAGTCTTCGGCGCGTGCGTCACCCTCGCCAGGCTGTTTGGTCACTGCCCACGTGACATTTGAACCACTTTGTTTGGGGTGTGAATCATGTGATCAGTTAGGTTCGAACAGGCAGAGCTTTGAACATTTGCATGATTCAAAACGTTTTAACAGCACACAAAATAATAATTGTAGATGCAGCATATTCAGCTTTTAGAATTGGTCAAATAAAAATGCAATTACAAAAGATAATGCTGGCCTTAACATTTACAGATGTACAGTTTTGTTTCTTTTGTTAAAATTGTTATTAGTGTTTTTTTTTTAAAGCCACTGAGTGGCGATTGCTATAGTAACACAAGTTGAAAATCCATCCCACTTGTTCCTCTGTCAAGCAGCTCTTCTGTGGGATAACAATGTTGCCACAATGGCTGAGGAGCTGTTGAAAATTGGATTTAGAATTCAAAATGAAACTTTACAAAGATGGATCCGCTAGTGGTTAACACAGAGTTTAAGAGGTTAAACAAGTTTTTTACAATATGCCTTTATGTATGACGTCTTTCTTGGTAGCCTCCTAATGAAGCAAAAAGTAAAAAACAACAACAGTAATTTGGATTCAGTAATTGACTGCATTTCAGAGTAACCTGGCTCAACCCTGAATATGGCATATGGAACTTTGGCATTGAAAGAATTTTTTGATGAAAAATGTAGGAATACCAGCATGAGTATGTGTATCAGTATTATTACACATACACATATTACAGATACAGATACACATATTATAGAATTATACAATGCAAGTAATAAGAAAAGCACAATTGCCATATATGCATTTAATTCAACTTTACTTCACTTTTGAGGCACATGGTGTTCCATTTCAATACCTCACCAGAGATAAGATGGGAGGAGGTAAGAGCTTTTTAGATCCAATATCTTAATGTGGTGCCATTGTGCCAGTGAGGTTTGTCAGTAGCAGTGTAGAAAAAATAACTTAAACTAAAAATGTCATCTCAAGACAAAACTGAGGATTTATGTCTGACAAGGAACTAGAGAAACTCATTCATGCCTTTATTTTCAGGAACTAGATCACTGTGACACAGTATGTCCGTCTCCCCTATCAGCCACCTAGAGCTCATCCCAGCTGTGATGGTTTCAAGCGAGAAGAGGGAATTACAATACTCTGTCGAGATCTCTCCATTGTGTTTTCTGTTGTCCAAAAACTACACGATGAAATTTTACTGCTTGTTTACAAAGCAGTAAAGGAAGGAAAAAGACAAGCAACAACTGGGAGACGAAATTCACAGAGTGATTCCCTCTTAATGAAACAGGTGTGCAATAGGATGCACAGGATAGCTGTGGATGATAATAGAACAGATTACAGAAAAGAAGTAATAATACAGGAAAATGCAACATTTGAATTCTGATTCACTTCAGAGAATCTCAAGTCCACAGAGATGTAGTGAAAATGTGGTGAAATGAAAGTTATCTTTATTTCTCATTTGGCTACAAACTAAATCCAAAGGTTTCATAACCTTTTTTTTTTTTTTTTTACAACAAAGTCTTCGTGTTACAACAATTGATAAGAGAGCAAAGTTTAACACATAGAGAAGAAAAATGAAAAGAAGATAAACAACAAACATACAACAAACTTTTAAATTCATTCATATTCAGTATATACACAAGTCCTGATCCAGAATACTGAAGAATTGTGTGTCAGTCAGTGAGAGAGAGAAAGAGCTATGCATTTCAGGATGTGTAATTCCTGTCTTATTTGATCTGAATGTCTTAATATCTGTTTGTGTGCTTTATGCTGTGTACTTTTACTCATTTTGTAGCTCTGTGAACTTAGTTGGCATCTACATTCTAAATTAATTTGCCTTTCCTTCCCTAAAATTGGTTGGACGCAACATATTGTGAATGCTCTGACTTCACTTTCCCTTGTTGCAATCATTGTTTTACGCTGTAATAATATTACTACGTTAAAAAAAAGTGTGTAACTTTTGCTCTTTTGGTGTGTGGTGGGTGTGGGGCCGGTATACGTGCTGGGTATCATGTCCTCACAGCAGCTGGTTCCTTTTCCCCATTTTTGGGGAGTGGGCGTCACACACTAATGCATATTTATAACGGATTCCAGCTTCCCAACCGGAAAATCATCATATTACTTCATTCCTGCACCCGCATAGCCGGTGCGACCGTTCCTCGGTTATAACGTGAGTTTAAACACTGTAGTTTACCGTGCATCGTGTTGGAGTAGTTTAAGGACGAGGGAGGAGGCCAGAGAGACAGAGAAAGGGTCAACAGATGAGGCGCAGTTTGTGAGGGGAAGTGATTCATTCCATCGCCCAGTCACTGGAAGGACTTTAAATCCAACTAAAAATGAGACTTTCGGTTTTTTTGTTGTTTTCTGTGGTTATTTTCTGCACGCTTTCCCCGCTGACAGTCTGTGGAGTGCAGCAGCAGATCCCCGAAGGTAAGAAAGCTCCTCACCCGAACTTCTTAGCTAATGGCGTTTGATAACCAGTTGTCTTTATTCCTGCTGCGTTTTAACTTATACATGCCCTTTTTTGGAGCTTTAAGTAACATCAGTAAATTCGGTGTTTTTCCGTGTGCTTATAAAAACAGTATGTGTGGGATAACATAAAGTTACTTTAATGTGTGTATTCCGTGCTGGGTGAGTGAGAAATGTGAGTAGAATGTGCTGCTAGCGGCAAGTGTTGGTGCTTGTTTGTTTGTTTTTCTTTACGTCATTCAGTTTGTTATAGTTCGTTTTTACAGCTTTTGGCGCTTTTGCAGACGTGAATGGAGTTTAGCTAACTTTATGTTCTGGCCGTAGTCGTGACACAGACGGCTTCCATGCCGCTGACGTGGACGGCATCCCCGCGGTGTCTGAGCTGCTGTTAGCTTCATCAAACAGAGACAACCATCACCCCCTCACCGTGTTTGTTTTAGAGAGGAAATTCTACACTGCCCCGTAAAAGCACACATGTTTCAAGCCATTTAGTCTCTTACACGCATGGCAGCTAATCACAAAGAGCAGGGGCGCACGTTAAAGGAGTTTTTCTGAAGGAGCCCCTGGGTGCACATGTTCACACGCACTTAAAGTCTGAGGTAGCCACCGCGGGTCATCTTCATAAACACTGGATTTTACTTTGGATTTTAGGTAAAATCCCAAAGATCTGTGTAATATGATCTACAATAAAGAGAATTTTAAGGGGGGGGGGGAATACATAGCTTTATGAACAGGACGTTACTCTGCTGTTCATATTACTTCACTGGCTCCTAGTAGCAGCTCACATCATATTTAAGACCCCTGATGTTCGCCTATAAAGCAGCAACCCAAACTGCTCTCGCCTACCTGAATTCCCTCATTCAGCTCTTTGCTCCCTCCCGCCCACTTCGCTCGGCCAAGAAGCGACGCCTGGTGCTGCAAGCACACCAAGGCCTTAAATCACGAGCTAGACTCATCTGCTCTTTGGTTCCTTGGCAGTGGAACGAGTTACCAAACTCCCTATGTATCTTTAAGAAAAGGATAAAGACCCAGCTCTTTAGGGAACATCGTCTCACACGATGAACTGTACTGAACTGTTAATGTAAAAAAAAAAAAATAATAAAAAAAAGGAAGGAAAGGCAAAGGAAACCTCTGCATATCTGCACTCCTTGCCTTGCCTCCTTGCACTGCCTCAAAGCACCTAGGTCCCTTGGACCAACTGGAAGAATTGTATTTGTAAGAAGTAAGAGCAGCTAGTCTTTTCTACGTGTTAAACTTAATTACTAATAGGTTACTTATATGTAACGGCCCATTAACGTTGTCCAAAGACCTTTAAATAACACTGATACGTTAGGACTTAATTTTCATTAAATTTCATGAATTTGTCAGTGTTTAATGGGGCAAAACATAAACAAAATTTAATCTGTATGACTGGTGGGCAGCTGAACAATAATAAGCCAAAGATATTTGGGCGTCGATTAAGGCAGTAAAAACTATTTTATGTACTATTTTTGTCTGCCTAATCAGATCCAGGTCCAAATAATCAAATAATAATAATAAAAAAACAAAAATAATATGTTGTCAATGAGGGCAGGTGGCCTCAGGGGTTGGAGTTTAGTCCGTGTCATGCCTGAAAAATACAACTGAAAAGACTGTTTTAACACTTTCATCAATTCCTATGTTTTCTTTACAGGAAAACTTGTAGTTGTGACAGTTGCAACTAAAGAGACAGATGGCTTCAAGCGTTTTCTGAGATCAGCAAGACACTTCAACTATACTGTCAAGGTAAAAGGCTTTTCTCTTGTGTATCTCTTCAAACAAGACACACACACACACACACACACACATCCATTGTTTGTTTGTCCCAGATTCAGCCTTCATACAATGAGAACTGTTTACCGATCTGCTTACCAAGATTAAGATCAGGAATGGAGGATGGTCAGTAAGCCTTTGGTAAAAGAAAAAGTCAGATACAGTATTTAGGGTAGTTGATGCTCACTTATGACACAGAGGTGAACTTTTTTATAAACTGATGGCTTCTAGGAGAAATGATTTCCTGTAACATTCCTTCCTACAGCCAAGGTCAGTGAGTGTGTTGCAAAGTGGTCGGCTGTTTCTATGTGTGAGTTTGTGTGCTTGAGACATTGTGGCACATGGTGCTAAAGACAAGTTGGCAATGGGACACAAGGATGTCAGTTGCCACCTTGTCTGCATCTGATGGACCAATGAGGAACCAGTTTAGGTTCCTGTCACAAAGAGTGCCGGGCTGCCTGCTGGATCCATATTGAAGAAGACACTGAGACGCTGTTATTCTTTTGATTTTTGTCAGTAGAATGTCATTTTTAAAGGTTTCTGGGTTCAGATTTAAGAGTAAGTGTGCATCTTTGCCACGTGAATATGACTGTTGGCATCTCTGTGACTCTTAAGAAGAAGGAACCCTGTTATAATGGTGTAGTGGATCTGCTCAGTTAGTCATTATGGAAAAGTTAATTTATTGTTTTCTTTTCTTCTACTGACACAAGTGTCCAGAGTGCAACTCTCACACAGCAAAGGGGTGGTGAAGCATCACAGAACAAATCAATGTCTATGTTAAAAGGTTGCATCATTCACACTGCACAATGGCCTGCTACAGAAAAGTATTTTAGAATCACTTCATCATTGGCTGTACCTGCTAAAAGCCAGTGGCCCCTATACCAAGGAATTGTTTGTGTTATGGTCCAATTTACAGACTGAATAAGTATTTCCAGAGCATTTTCAAATTAAGTCAGCAACTGGAAAATTACAGTTAAGTTTGAACTGTTTGTAGTTCTGTTCGCAGAATGAATGATATATGTATACCAATAATGTATGTGCTTGTGTGTGTTAAGGTGCTCGGTCGCGGGCAGAAATGGAAAGGAGGCGACTACATGTCAGCTCCAGGAGGAGGCCAGAAAGTACGACTCCTTAAAGCATTTCTGGAGGAGTTCAAGGACAATGACAAAATCATCCTTTTTATTGACAGGTAGACCTCTTGACCTTATGAATGCTGGGACTCCAAACATGCATGAACATGTAAAATGATGTCTACAAATGTAAACAGGATGGCTTGGAAAAAGTCTTAGTATTAGCATACTTTGCATACTTGCTTTGTCTCATTTCATGGGAAGCACTCTTGAAGCTGTGTTTCCCCTAGAATTTTTTTATCCAGGCCAAGTGGTCATTGCAGTGAGGAGGCAGAAAGAATTTTGAATTTTTGCCCTGAAATGGTGGATTTTTGGATTGTTTTGGAAAATATAGATCAGAGAAGAAGCAATATATCAATTCAAAGACACTCAAAGCAAGTCAAAATATTGTCAAAAAGAATAATCCCAGCCACTACAATGTTTCATCGCCAAGAGCAGAACTTTTGGAAGATAAATAGAATGTTGTTACGGGTACAATAAAACTAGACTTACACAACTATATATTCCACATTCAACAACAGCAACATATCCCCCAGCACTTTTACAATAATACTGTATATGTGGTTGTAAAATTAATAGCACCAATGATTAAAATTAATGGTGCAAATAATTTGGTAGCAGTAAAATAAACCTTTTCACATAATGTCCTTTTTTTGTTCTAACCATGAGCATGTGAATGCATCACATTCAATAATCATTACTTCTGAACTGAAATTGGAGTTATCAGGGATTCCATTGAGGCAGCAAGGCAAAAAAGTGCTCAAATCTACTTGTACAATAGACATTAACACAGGAATGCTTTACGTGGTTTATATTTTTTTGTTGTTACACAAATGAAGTAGGACAGTGCGTTGAAGAATATTATTTTGTTCTGATCACAATGATGTCTGGGAAAATGTAATAGTTTGTGTTAAGTGCAAGGCCAGTGAAGGCCACTGGTTGTGCCGTCAAAAATTTGTTCAAACTTAATCCATTTCTCAGCCACATTCCCAACGTTCCTCTTAAATGGGACATCCTAGTGGAGTGACTATGACCTAAGCAGTGTTTAAAGGAGACCTTCCAAGGACTTGCCCCATAAAATCAATCTCAGCCACTGTTAAGAGAGAGAGAGAGGAGTATAAGCATGTCATGTTTATCCATTTAAGCTTCTACACAAAAAGAATCCCGATGTCTCATAAAAGCGAACTTGTTATTCATTTTAAATTAGAGGCTTCACACACAGCTCAATTAAATTTTCTATTTTAACTCCCTGTTCAACACAGTTACGACGTGGTTTTTGCCTCGGGTCCCAAAGAGCTGCTGAAGAAGTTCCAGCAGGCTAGACACAAGGTAGTGTTCTCCTCTGAAAGCCTAATCTGGCCAGACCGCCATCTGGAGGACAAACACCCTCATGTGAGGGAGGGCAACAGGTTCCTGGGCGCTGGGGGTAAGCATTCATCCTGCCTTCACACGTCTGCCACAGGCCACATGGCTGCTATGCAAAGAACTGGGCCTCATTCGCCAATATTTCATAATTTTTTCGTACCCTTTTGCCTGCCTGAAGGCATAGAAAACAAAGTAAGGAAAGACCGTGGCTAAGTCATGGCACGCGTCCCATTTGATTGTATGTTGGGGTAGCGTGGCTTACGTGGTAGGGTGATCCTCTACCGATCAAAGGGTTGCCGGCTCCTCCATGTTGAAAGTCCCTGAGCAAGACCCTAACCCCAAATTGCTCCCGAAAAGCAAGTGGGCCTTGCATGGTTACCTTGGCTGGCGGTGTGTGAATGGGTATATGAATGGGTGAATGTGAGGCAAACATTGTAAAGCGCTTTGGATGAAAGAGCCATAGAAATGCAGTCCATTTACCATTTACCATGCTGGCATAGGCAATAGTAAAAATAGCATCTGTCCGTATTTACCAAGGGCACTAAGGTCTTGGAAAATGACAGATAAGTAGCACAAACTCTTGTTTTCGATTAGTCTATTATGCATTCTAGGCATTGCTGTAGAGGGCAACAATAATATATGATAAATAAAGATGAGTAAAAAATATATACAGTATCAGTATCTTTGCTGTTTTTTTTACAGCCATTTCCTTTTGTAGCAGAAAAAGCAATACATCATGTGACTTTTTAAGTGGAATAGTGGACGATATAATCATAGCTCATTTAGCCAAGCCGTATTTTGACCACTATGGTCTTTTTATTTGTGCCTAAATTTAGATATAGCACTCGAGACCTGCAATGAATATGAAAAACTTGATGAAGTAGACGTTATAATTGGGCTTTTACTGTCTTTTTTACTTTCTTCAGGTTTTATTGGCTACGTTCCTAACATCAAGAAAATGGTTGCTGACTGGAAAGGAGAAGACAACGACAGCGATCAGTTGTTCTTCACCAAAATTTACATCGATCCAGCTAAAAGAGTATGACACTTTTATTGGATTATATAAAAGTGTGTTTCCTGTTTTATATATTTCTTGTCAGTCTTGTATATTCCAGCTTCTCAGCTAAATCAGACCGCTGACTGCATCTATCCTAGGAAACTAGCCAGTCACAAGGAGACATTATCTCATCTAATATTTGCTTGGCTCTAGCTATCTTGCAGTGACGTGTTTGAGTCATCTTCATGCTGCAGATAAATGTAATTTTGCGTGAATGCCTTTTTTATTTACTGAAGAATATAAATTATTGCCTAAAAAGACACAGGAGATGATAGTTATTGTTTGTTGAGGTTAGTTTGCAGTAGTTGATACTTATTACAATATAGAATAATTATGGAATTTAATTAACAATTAAGTGTAGAAATCAATTATAAGAACAATTGGTATGTAACTGAATGATAATTTATAGTTTGATTAGACAGAATGTTGGGTAAACACAAAAATATATACATTTCCCCCTCTAGAAATCCATAAATATCACACTGGACAGTAAATGCAGATTGTTCCAGAACCTTCATGGAGCCTTGGGTAAGTGCCTGAATTTTTTTCTAAAGCTTAATAAAGTTAAATTCACACCCATACAAATCTGTGATCCAAATATAAAGTAGTGATAAACCGATATGGTTTTTTTTATGGGTCTTGGCTTCATTTTTTTTGCGGAGCTGCACGTTGAGACACGTATTTAAGTCTGGCTGTCTGAGGAAGGAATTTGTGAGTGAGCTGCGAGGCAGTCCTCACTTCCACTTCTAAGTGTCACATAAACACGCATAAGAGTGGAAGTGAAGACCACTGTCCCACATATTTACATGACAGACTGTTATATTCATCCACTGGATTTCCATCCCTCAATTATTGTCTGTAAGACACTTGTCTTTTTAATGACCAGGGAGTGATCTGTGTGTGTGTGTGTGTGTGTTTGTGCGCGTGTGTGCGTGCGTGACACATTTTTCTGGTAAACAAAGCCCATATTTCTGACTTGTGTCTATTTCTGTCTTGATCTGACGGTATTGGACTAGAGAGAGTTACAGAAGCTCTCCACCCGTAGCATATGAATCTTCAGCTGCCATACCAGGCTTAATCACTAACCAGGGCTGCAGCAGGAGGAGCTCCTAGTTGCTCTGGGATAGATTTGGCCTCTCTGCTCAAAATAAATCTTGTTGTCAGATATGGCAATTAATGGCAACATTTCACAAAAGTATCAACAGTGACTGAACTATTTGTGTTTGTTTGTTTGTTTTTGGTAGTGTGCGTTTGATTTAGGATGTGTGTTTGCATCGTTCCAGATGAAGTGGTGCTCAAGTTTGAGGATGGACGGGTACGAGCCAGAAATGTGCTGTATGACACTCTTCCTGTTATCGTCCATGGGAATGGACCAACCAAGGTATGCAAGCTGTTTCCACGTGTCATGAGATGCTGTTTACTTCTTATCTGATACTATCATCATATATTTATTATGAATTATCTCAGCACAAACTAAGAAATACATTTTGGGAAAACCATGCTATTTTAAAAAACTCAGCATATCACTTTAAGAAATGGAATTCTCATGATTAATCGATAGTAATTGACAGCTCAGGAAAAAAAAAAGAAAAGAAATACATGTAATTGATCAATGTGACTCCACATTCCAGTCCAGTTGGTGGCGGTCATGTGCCATCAAGTTGCCATTAAATAAATGGACAATGAATGACAGTCAGACCAAGAAAAGGCCAAAAGCATAAATTTTTCGGGCATATTTTACCTAAAAACCAAAACACTATACAGTTGTGTGTCGATACCTCAGAAAGGATCTTAAATTTCATAACAACACAACCGCTGTGACTTGGATATGTGACATAGATAATGGACGGCTGGACAACATACGTACGAGCATTAGAGGTGACGCCACACAGGTTTGATTGATGCCACACACACCAATGGGATGAATAGTATAAAATCTGAATAAAAGACAAAAAGTATTATGCATATTTCTTCAACATCTTCTATTCACAACACTAAAGCCTTCATTTAGTTTATCCTAATAGATCATTTAACGTCCACATCAAATTATGATAACTTGTTATTAAAATGGTTAGTTGTATCTGTTGAGATTGAGAAGTTGCAAGTAAGAGGGTATAAAATATTGATTACTCCATTAATAAGAGAAAGACTCTGTAGGTTAATTGATCAAAAATTGTAAATAGTGATAGCCCTAGAATTAGGAAAGATCGGTCTTACTGTATATAAGCAACTTTACATGTTTCAGGTGTTAAAAACAATCACTACTAAAATGCATTTTTTGGTCCTACATTGGATTGCCCTAAATAGAGAATGCATTAAACCAAGCATGCTGTTTTGCTCTTTAATATTTTCCAGCTTCAGATCAACTATCTGGGAAACTATATTCCCAACGTGTGGACGTTTGAAAGTGGCTGCACAGTGTGTGATGAGGATCTGAAGCCACTCAAAGCCCTTAAGGTCTGGTCAAAACCGTTGTCTTTTTTCCTTTGTGTTATATCTTTGTTTTAAGATTTTTCTAATGATGTTTAGAAGTTTTTATCAGAGCACCCTTTAAAGCTTGTATCAAAACCTCTGCAAAATTAATTTCTGTTGTTGCATAAATTCCTGTGAAACTGCATATATTACATCTGTATCTACTATGTTGTACTGATTATGTTTATTCTGAATGTACATGTTACATACAGTATTTAAGTCAATAATAACTTACACACTTATCTGAACTGCCAGTTGAGAGTCAACTGGCAGTCAAACCATTCTGCCTGGCCTCATATCACCTGTTTTCCCCCCAGGAGAGTGAATATCCACTTGTGGTGATTGGAATATTCATCCAGCAGCCCACCCCATTTGTCACAGTCTTCTTTGAACGCCTGTTGAAACTCCAGTACCCCAAGAACAGACTCAAACTCTTCATTTACAATCATGTAAGAGCAGTATGGTTAATCTTACCCCTAACTATGGAAGCTAAATAGGTGGAGTCAGTCTCACTGCAAGAAAAAATAAATTGATTGATGTTTGTTTTATAATTTGACACAAGTGTTTACTCTTAGCAACACATTTCGATTATGTGATTGTAGACTGATTTATTCAGGCCTGAGTAAGCCACCTTCGTGCACAAGGAACACCATTTGAAGCTCGTGTCAGATGCTTGCATGCCTGAACAAATTTAATTTAAAATCTCATTATCTAGGTCTGGTATGCTGTTATGAATGAAGGTGTCTACATGACATATGAAAAAATGATTTATTGTGTTAATTAGAGTTACCATACTGATAGAATATTCTATGCGACGATTTGCTGTTTTTAAAGCTTTTTGCTGATTTGCTGTGTTTAAGGCAAATGGGTTTCTGTGTTTGTTTCTGTCCATACAGGAAGTGCACCATGAGCGTCATGTTGGCTCTTTTCTGAAGGACCATGGAGGTCTTTATCAGGAGGTGAAGCTCGTCGGGCCTGAGGAGGAGATAGACGTCATTGCTTCCCGCAACTTGGGCTTGTGAGTGCCTGACGCAGTATTTCAGTTGTATCTTTCATCACAAGCTATTCCTACATTCATTGTTTAGATACCATTTTCAGACCAGTGTACAGAGTTACCCACAGACAGCTCCTTACACACATTCTGTCAAAATTGAAGTTTAGATTATCTTACTTTGCTATTTAATTACTATGACATGTTTTCAGCAGTGGTGGGCCGTCAGGGCCAGCAAGGCTCTGCTGGCCTAAACACTATCAGAAACACTGACCTACATTGACAACCTAAATTCTAATATTTGCTCCATGAAATTGTATTAATTTATTCATTTTGTAGCGTTTCTCTTGGCTGCACTGCTTCCAGTACGTGTATGTGGATGTTAGATTTTTTGTCAAATCTGATTTCAGCCTCTATGTGTTGCCATGTCAATCTAATCTGCCCAGGGCCTTCAGAATCAGTAGTGCTGGTCCAGGGAACTTAAACTATGTGAGCAATGGGACTGTTTCTTTAACCAATCAGATTTCAAATTCGCCTCCCAGGGTCCGCATGCTGGCCCACAGTAACGTCAGCATTTTTCCATCCTCTGATTGGTTGAACAGAGATAAACTGTTACAGCCAAGTTCGACTAGCAAAACAAGTCTGTAGCGATCTGCACACATTAATACATTTGAGTTAGAATTTTTTACGCCTACAATGGATGACAGAGGAGGAGAAATTGACTTGGTCTCGGACATACTTAAAAATCCATTTTCAAGACGGACTTTTCCAGAAAAGCTAGACATCGTGAGGAGAGGTCGGCCAACCCTGATAATTGCGAGGTGATAGTGGTGGTATTAAGAGGTGGATTAAGTTGGGTAAGTCCCCACTGAAGGCCCCGGTACCAAATGCACGGCCCGCCACTGGTTTTCAGACATATGAATCCTATGATGGACTGTCCACAATGTCTGCAGCCTGTCTAAGACACAAGACCATACCAAGTTGTTCATACGTAGTCCATTTATAATGCTGTTCTCATGTAGCAGATTTGGCTCAACTCACCCCTCCCTCATACACTCAAGAATTTCCTGCGGGATCAAAAGCGTTCTATCTTATTTTATATATGTAGAAGACCCTTAATGCTTGTATCCCTTGGCCTTTATTCTTTTTGAGACCTTTTTGAATGTCTACATTCACTTGAATTAATTTCGCTCCAACTACTGTGTAGTATTACCAAAGTGATATTCCGTATTCCACATTGACCTGGCCATTCTTGATCATCATATCTTGGTCTTACTAATGGTCTTGGTTAGTGTAATATAGACCATTGCAAGTAAACTAACAGTTAAGTGTAGGAACAAGTAGGAACAATCATTCCACCAATGATTGTTAGAGGAGGAGTATAGATATAGTATATACTGCAGCCCTGCCTATGCTGCTCATGGTTTGGTGACCTCATAATATTTGCTTTTCATGTTGTATGTATCAGTATTGATATTAAATTCTCCTTTTCAGTGATATGTGTCGGAATGACCAGAATTGTGAGTATTTCTTCAGTTTGGACGTCGAAGTCGTCCTAAAAAATGAGGACGTACTCAAAATTCTGATTGAGCAGAACCTGTAAGTATGGCGTCATGACTGATCACTTTCCTCAATTATGCACATACAGTCCATTATAAAACATATCCATTAATCCCCCAGTCCTATCGTGGCACCAATGATAACTCGTGTGGGCCGACTATGGAGCAACTTCTGGGGAGCCCTCAGTGCAGATGGCTACTATGCAAGGTCTGAAGACTATGTGGACATAGTTCAAGGGCGCAGGATGTAAGTTGTTTTTTTTGTTTTTTGTTTTATTGGCATTTCTGCTTCAGGTGCATCAGAGAGCTAGACAAGAAAGACAGGGCAGAGATTGAGGTTTTATAAAGGGGAAAGACTTTGTAAATGAACTCCAGAGACACAGACGTCCACACAACTCTTGTTATGTTTTTAATCTTACAGATAAAATGGTTAGTTCAGACCAAATGCAAAACAAATGATCTATCCATCAACCTCTTGGCTCTCATAGTGTCAGCTGCTGGGCCCTAGTTCAAAGACACACATACACATCACACAGTTTTTGTCAAGACGTGTTCGTGATGAATGTTGATGAATGTTCTCAATGGTTTAAGCACAACAAATGAAATTCCATTCAGCACTGTTACAAAACAGAACAATGTCTCAGCACCTGAGCCAATGACAGCCTATAAAGAAGTAAGAAGGTATATTGTATTGGGTGAACCAACCCTTCAAGCAGCAGCAGGTTTAAATGTCACACATACACACACAGTGTTATGTTCAATGTTTTTATTGTTGTTTCTGGCTGTTACCCGGCTCTTGTCTCACTGCATCACAGTGAACATGGTCATAATGCAGGCACTGTGCACATACCGACACATGGGCAGCTTGTCAAATAAGCTGCCGGGGGCGCTGTCTTCTTTCACGCACGAGATAAAAAGATGAGCCATAGATAGTGTTTCTGTGACAAACTATAGTCAAAGCTGGTTTTGCGCGAAAGAGCTCGCAAGAATGGATCTATGGTAGGACAGAGGTATATCTTGACTCTGGCAGGTGGCGATATGCCCTTTTACAGCTGGTAGCAATCAGACTTTTTTCCATCTTTGTCAAACAGCAGATTTAAAGATTGAAGAAGAGACTGTTAAAGAAAAATGAACACCTCTACAGCGCTGTACATTTGGCTCTATGGTGATGCGCTCTGGCAGTGTTCCAACATATACGTGCGTGTCTTGTTTACGTCACATAGTAAAATTCTCAATGATTAAGCACACATAAAGTCTCGTTGTTATGTTACTGTTGTCTTTATTCAGTTCATTCCTCCTGCCCTTTCTTATTTATGACATGTCACACCTTCAAGTGTGCCGTGAACAAAGCACAAATTGTACTGTACAGAAACATGCTCTATCACATGCCAGTTTGAACAGAATCAAAACATTCCACTTTTTTGAGTCATTCGCCCCTCAGCATTTTTCGTCCATCCTTTTATTTTAGGATATTTAGCTCCTTAAACTGAGACAGCATAAAGTTAATCTCCACGTCCATCCAGAAATCAATATAGAAACAAATGAAGGTTAAAATGACGGAAAGAAAGACTGAAATTATATTAAAGATGCTGTTGATATTTTTAATATTGAATTTTTTTATTTGCTTGACATGCAACTAGTCTATGATTGTCTCTTGTTTAGGGGTGTTTGGAATGTTCCGTACATCTCTAATGTGTATTTGGTGAAAGCCAGCATCCTTCGATCTGAGCTGTCAGACCACGAGCTGTTTAACTCACACATCTTAGACCCTGACATGGCTTTCTGTCACAACGTACGCAGCAAGGTCAGTACCTCACATGTAACATGTTACTGGCAGACAGACAGACAGAATTTTTACAGCAATAAATGGAAAACTGACAAATTTGATCTGTTGAACTTTTTTCAGGGGGTCTTCATGTTTGTCATGAATATACACAGTTTTGGTCGTATCCTGTCAACAGAGAAGTACCAGACCAATCATCTCCATAATGACCTGTGGCAGATTTTTGATAACCCTGTGGTGAGAATAAACATTTCCTCAATCACAATGCCTCAGTATTCTGTGTGTTTTGGTGTGTGTTTCTGATTGTGTTTAATTACACAAATGTTTGACCCGTTGTATGGGGTTACTAGACTTTTCAGAGACGGTGCTCTGAAATGTAGTGTTTCCCAATTAATGTATCGGTTTCCACTTTAATAGTCTTCATAGTTAATAGCTATGTTATTCAATTTTAATTCGTAAATAATGTAGAATATATAAATGAAAGTTTTTGCAGGACAAGTGTGTGATGAGTATGATGTATTGTGCGATGGTATCAGCTAAGGTAATGACTTTTTAACTTGGACTAATTTACTTTGCATGGCACCATTCCTCCAATCAAACTGCTGAATAATCAGAGGGAATATTTTCACAGCATTCTGGTTGCTCTCCTTAGTGGAAACACCTGAAGCACCTTCTTGAATGAGCCAAAATATAATTGTATTTCAATCATTTGAAACTGATCCTCCTCAAATGTGGTTTATCAACATTCATTAATTTTGGTTGAAGGCCATGTTCACTGTGATAGAACAGAAAGGAAGCAATATCCTGTAGGTGGTTGTAAATGTCATGGGAATGATCACTTGAAACAAGTGGTGAGCAGTACAGACAATTACAATATTTGCACTTATGATACAATATTTACTAATGCTCTCTTTTTACCCTGTGTGGTGTTTTTTTCAGGATTGGCAGGAACGCTATATCCATGAGAACTACACTCACATGGTGAAGCTCATAGAAACAGTGAGTGTTAGCAGCTTCAAGTGTGTGTTAGTGTGTGTGTATGGGTAAAAACAAATTTCATTTAATAATACTTCATGTTAGTGTTTTTCAAAGAAAGTATTTGTGATACAACAGACAGTGTTTATCTGTGTAAGAGTCACTGCACTATTCATGCATAATGAAGATTATATTAGATTTTTTTGTTTTATTTATATGTCACTGAAATGCTTATTGGCACGGTTTTCAATCTAGCACCGAAAAAAACATGCCTGTTTTTACATATTTGACCAAAAAAATGCTTGCTGATGCTTTGAATAGCATAATGGAATGTGTCATGCGTGTTTTGTGTCTTTCAGCCATGTCCCGATGTGTACTGGTTCCCAATTTTCACCAACATTGCATGTGATCACATTGTTGAAGAGATGGAAAACTTCGGAAAGTGGTCTGGTGGAGATAATGCGGTATGTAGTCATGTCTTTCAAACCTTTTTTAGAAAGTGGCTCATTGTCGTACCAAATCATACAGAAAAAGTGACAAACCAAAGCAAAAGTAATTCAGCCCATGAAAATTTAACTCACACAAGTAATCTAAATCAAATTTGTGCTATTTTAAGGGAATTGTAAATAGCAGCATAAGATGCTCATTTATATAGTTTCTTTCCAATCTTGAATACTGTTGCTGGTGCACCCCGGTGGCTCATCTGGTAGATTCTGAACTGTGCTCTTTGCCAAACATAATCCTCCAGTCCTGTCTATCTCTCTACTGTACCTATCATGATAGCAGAAAAATGCCAAAAAATAATCTGAAAAAGGAATTCTGTTGCTAACATTTAAAATCCATCGGAATGCTTGTAACCCAGGTGGTATATCTATTATATATTTTTACACATTTTCCTTGTGATCTGTAACAAAAACAAGGGTGTGCATCTCATTTATCAAATATAGTTTAATGCAAGATGCTAATGTTTTCCAAGCATTGGTGCCCCCCAGTGTGGAGGCAGAAGAGGTGGGAAATATGCACTGTTGCGATAATTAATTTTCTGGATTAAGAAACTCTGCATGAAAACAATTAGTTGATTGTTATGATTTCTTTTTGAAAAAGAACGAAATGTAGTTGTGTCTTAATGTACAACTGCCATAATTCCACTTATGAAACAGAGTTAAAGTGATTCATGCAACCACAGTCATGCTTGATTGATAATTGTTCAGTTCGGTAAAACATATATCAATAAATGAGTAATTATTTTGACACTGTCATATGTGTCAAATTATTTTCCTCAGGACAAACGAATCCAAGGAGGCTATGAGAACGTCCCCACCATCGATATCCACATGAATCAAATCAGCTATGAGAAAGAATGGCAAAAATTCTTACTGGAATACGTCGCACCTGTAACTGAGAAAATGTATCCTGGCTACTTTACAAAGGTAAGGTGTTTAAGGAGGAGTGACTCTGAATTTGTTTGTGAAAACAAGACATTTCCATCGTATACTACAAGGAATGGAAAGACGTCAAATTGAATGTTTTATCTGCGCTCATTTTATCGTCTTGTATAGTGTGGCACTAACAAACACACACACTTCTGTACACTCTGTCATGACACTACTTGATATTATCGTCAGAGCGTTTTGCCAGAGATTAACTTAAAATATGTTTTGTTTTTGTATCTTGCATACACATTTATCCTGCAGATTAGAGCAACTAATTTATCCCACCGGCCCATTCGGTGTGCCTTATAGTTTTCACTGTTTTTAACTTGTGCACACACAAAAGGCTGAAACTCAGTTACTCAATAACATGCAGTGGGTCCGTAACCTGATTTCTTCTCTAGCAAAGGGACCTGATGTCAGAATAACAGATGAAGTTTGCTCACACGAGTGGGTACATATGCTTTTGAATTATGAAGTTACTAATCTAATTTTGTTGTATAGAGAATTAACAGCGATATCAGGACAAGGAACAATATGATTGTTCATTGTGCTTCTGAACTTTATGGTAGGCATGCTTTAAGTTTAAGACGTACCACCTTCTTTGAAGTTCACCTGTTTTTATGACAGTTTCTTCAAAAGTTTGCCTTGGCGCTGTTTCCTTGAATCTATACAAATTTTGCACTCTTTCGTTACGTAGAATTTCCCTTATGTTTTTTTTTTCCATTCTGGATGTATTGGGTGTCATTTTAGGCAAATTTAATTATAACTTTAAAAAGATGGACCCATTGATGGTTACCTCAGAGTTTAAGGGCTTGGACTTGCGTTTCGTCTCTGTCCTTGCCGCGCTGTTTGCCATGGACATGCACACTTAAAATACTGAAATAAAAACCTGGTTGAGGGTAAACATGCCCAGGTAACCATGTTATGCCAGCAGAAGTCTGGGTATAGTAACCAGGTGTCTCGTAGTCCCTTAACTAGAACACTTAAAATTAGAATAATGGGCTGCTAAAGTGTGTGTATAAAGTCTCTGCAAAATTTTGCCGTTGCAATCGCAAATATTTATCTCTACGTCCTCCTTGATATATGGAAGCAGTATGAATAGTGAATGATGTGCAGCTCTGTGGTCGTTCCTGTGCTGCCGACCATGTGTTCTGATATCTTTTCATCTTCAGTGCTCCAACCCTCTCAACTTCGTGGTAAGGTACAAACCTGATGAGCAGCCACTGCTTGAACCTCACCATGATGCCTCCACATTCACTATTAACATAGCACTCAACAGAAAAGGCATTGACTATGAGGTAAATGGGGGCGGGCTACAAGGTTTTATGTGCCGCAGGATATGATGATGCAGGTGGCCTGCCCCTCCCCCACTGTCTCTGTTTTTCCGCTCTGTCTCTGGAAGTGAATGCTGGACCGGGAAGCTTTTCTCTCCTAAGCAATCGCTGCAAGGCCGTATGTGCACACTTGCAGACACACTCACACAATTTCTTGTGAATGCTTGCATGATTTCTTTCTGTCTGTCTTTGCAGGCTCACTTTGAATTGGCCTTTGTAGTTAGGTATAAGCCAGATGAGCAGCCCTTCTTAAGGCCACACCATGATGCTTCCACATTCACTATAAACATTGCGCTCAATCAAGTGGGCCTTGATTACCAGGTGAGTGTGCTTGAGGTTTGGTAGAAGAAACCTGATTCTAAGCTCCTCATACCCATGCCGTAGTTAGTTAGATAGATAGATAGGTAGGTAGGTAGCCAGGTAGGTAGGTAGGTAGGTAGGTAGCTAGGTAGGTAGGTACTTAGGTACGTTATTCATCCCCAACGGGAAATTCTTTTGTCATAGCAGCAAAACAAAAAACAGAATCAACATCAAATTACCTACATTAAAATCCTCAATGTGAGAATATAAAGTTCATGGTAGTTAGCAGTTGATGATCAAATGAATTCTGTTTCAAGAGGAAAAATTAATGTACAGTTGTTAACACATATTGAGCAAGTATTCATTGACTAACAAAAGGGCCCAGCCCTAGCACACACAGTATACTTTGATGATGTAGAGCCCAAGTTTTGTCCCTCAGGAAAGACATTTAATTGTTAATTAATTGTTAATTAATTTAATTTATTTGTCATTTTCCAACTAATTATCATTTGTGTTGGAATTATTATTCTTTAGAGACAAATTTATTGTTAATGTTTGTTTTTTTCTGATCAGATCAGCTCAGTTTAGTGATGCTAATTGGCGCCAACCACTTTCTGCTTACGAATAGTTTCCACGTGAACACACTATAGTTCAGACAAAGCTCACTGGCCAGAGGAAGAGTGATGCTGTAAACGGAATTATATCGTACTTCTGGCATGTACGTGTAAATTCCTGCTGTTTTGTTTGAGTCTTGTTGGTTAGGTCTGTAAAGCATATCTGTTTTCTTTTTTGCATGTCCCGTTAACTAATTATGAAGAGGCTTTTTATTGTTGCATCTTTGTCATTTCCCTGCATCTTCAAAACAATGTAAATGGGTTTATTATGTCAAAACTGCGATAATAGTAACCATGTAGAAAAAATATGACATAATAATTATCAAGATATGAAAGATATGGAAACACTCCTGTTGGGTTTTTACACATCTTGCTGTCTGTTTTTTGTGAGACAGTCATTGATTTCATGTCATCCTTGTATTCTCTAAAAGTCTTCATTGAATGTTTGTGTTTGCGCCTGTTGCTGCAGGGAAAATCGAAAATCAGTATAAAAACAAAAGAGATGTTTTGGCAATAATTTCATTTCTCCAGTGACCATGTCACACTGGCTGACAGCTGTCCATGAAAAGCATTTTTGTTTATACTAAAAGTATAACCCTAAGTGTACGATTTTCAAATAATTTAGTCCACATTCGTAATCCTTCTCTCTGTTCACATTTCCCCCATATGCTCAATTGCTAGCCATAGCAGCACAGACAAGCTGGACTCAATAAATACAAAAATGGAAGAAAAGTGAAGTCTCAGTCTTACAAGCCTGCTAGCCTCTTTTACTCTTGGATGAAATAGGGTCACAGTATTTGAACGTGATCATGCTAAATTTGAGGTAAAGATCCTTATACTGCAATCATCTCACCAATCAAAGAAACTGAGCCTTGATATATTTGAAGTGTAATAATTTTATCTCGTAAGTGATAGTTTATGTCGGGTCAAAATCTAAATTAGTGTCCAATGTTGACGAAACCATAACAAAAATACTGCCGCTTCAGGGTGATTGAGTATGTTTGGAGACTCTTAATACATAGTTTTAAGGGACATCTGCCAGCCAATCAGAAAGGAACATTGCTGCTATGTTTCTCAGTGAGGAAACTTAGCAAACATTGAGTTAAGCCCCTCCTAATAACTTCTTTGCTTGTTATAGATACAGAAAAGTCACGTAAGAGTGTAGGCATAAATGCACCTGCAGATGTATAACATCATATAATTGATTGGGTTTTGATTGTAATAAGTGGCTTTGGAGAGACTGATAATTTATACCTTGTTACTTCTGACCAATTTTCATCTTAAACCAAGCCCTGAGGTGCTTTCCAAAAACAGATGTGTTTTGTGGCGCCATCATTGTCTATATGCATTTTGATACTGAAGCTGTGAGCTGATAATGGCTGTGTTGTTACTGCAGGGTGGTGGATGCAGATTTCTTCGTTATGACTGCTCCATTCAAGCTCCTCGTAAAGGCTGGGCCCTTATGCATCCCGGCCGCCTCACCCACTATCACGAAGGCCTCCCTACTACTTCTGGTGTCAGATACATTGCAGTGTCATTTGTGGATCCCTGAAGCACCACAATACCTTGTCCTGGCCCAATAGGATTGAAACAGGCCAAATCTCACCAGGATAGCTCTTTAGATTTCTATTTTCAGTAGTTTTATGGTTCTAATCTCTCATGATCTCCTGTCTCTCTTCACCGTAAGCATATTTCCTAAGATGTAGTAGAATTCATTTGCTGGCTTATGTGTATAGAAAGATAATGGAACACAATGAAAAAGGTACCAAAAAAACTTTCCAGACTCTTTTACACCGTGCATTAAAATGTGATTATCTGGATACTGTATCAGCACAATGACATCTGACGATGGGACTTCCTCCTTGCTCTACAGATGATCTTCACCCAGTTCTAAAATAACATGTATCTTTCAGCTTGGGCTGTCACCCATGTTCCAGTTGCACTGGATACTGTAAAGCTCGAACAAACAATTTTTACACTTTTACTTATAGAGTTAACTGTTGGATTATCAACAATAAATTATGTAATATATAGCATGACAATCAGATGTTTCACCTTGCAGTACAGCATCATCACACAATCCATTATGCAGTACTGAAGAGAAGCTCAATTCTTATCAATCAGTAGGTACCAAATGGTGTCAGCTTTATTACTTGTTTCAGGAGAGCAAAAGTCAAATTTTGCTAAGTTGTGAACTGCTTGATTACTTTTATGTACACTGAGTGCAAGACTATCTTATATTTGTTTATAAAACAAATGAATTTCCTGGTCTGCATCAAGCATCCAAGCGTACAGAAATAACAGGCTCCCGACTAAATAGCAGCGAATTCCTGGACGTCCACAAGTCTGGGTCTATTTTGGTTAGAACAGTTACAGTACAAAATGGGGTTTATTCAGATTTTCTTAGAATGTCTTGACATTCACTATTCAGCTCAGTACAATTTTGCCCCCGTAGTGGAAAGTTATTCAGTTGTCACAGTGTTATCACAGTGTCTTCTGTAAACAGGTTTTATGGCCTTTAATTTTAAAAAATGTGTTGATTAAATTTAGGAAACTTTTTAATTAACAAATTGTCATTATAGGATGTCCATATTTAAAAACTTCAATTGCTACATATGGTGACTCCTGCAGTTTAGGTTTAGAAAAATTGTAAATGTTCTTTATTGTGGAATTAAAAGAAATAATTGTAAACATGCCATTTTTCACATTTTTACAGCCAAAACAAACCCCCAAACTCCAAAGTCTGTTATTTATTATGTTCTGTTTGAATAAAATCCAGAGACCTTGAGTGCTTTTGTGAATTTATGGGTTAATTTTGACTCACTTTTTCTTATACCTAATATTAGTGTTCAGGGTTGTACTGATCTCGAGACAACGAGAAATGACAAGGTGACTTGTTACACAATAATAAAACAAGTTGCCAAAGTCAGTTTTATGGTCAAGTCACAGGAAAGCGGATTAGAGGAAAGAAAGAAAGGAAAGAATTTTTTTTCAGATATACAAGTGGGAAACAATGACTTAATGGAAGAAACAGAAAAGCGAGATGGTTCAACATGAATGGTCCGTGAAAGACATCTATTAAGATACATAGCTGTAATCGTTTTTCAGAGGAAGCATGGGGAGGGGGGACGTTCAGGAATTCAGCAGGAATTTCCCAGTTTTGGATCAATAAAGTAAATTGTATCTTATCTTATCTTACGTTCTCTGAGGGTTTACGAAAGCTTTATCCAAATTTATCCAAAAATTGGTGGCTTCAAGACTTGAGGGTGTGGGGAAAGTCTACAAATCCGTTCCACCATGATAAGTTTGATTGGAGTTTTGAAAATTAGGGCGTGATCACTCCACACAAATACCCTAAAATACAGACGTCCAGTCTAAAACGTTTCCCTGTCTGTGACGGAAAAGAGGGCAGCATCGGGAATGACATCACCTGGAATTCAGATGTTACCTAATGCAAAAACATTTACGAGACGAATGACTACACAAACCACACAGCTTGTATAAAAGGAGAGTAGGAAAAGGGAAGCTGCCTGCCATTATAATTAGAGAGCCAGAGAAGGATCAGAGTGATCTGCCCCAACCGGAAAACTACAAACCAATAACACTAACCTCATATATTTCTAAAGTGCATAGTCACTAACAAAACCACATACTAATTCAATCAACATCAATCCCATTTTCTTCTATGAAATGACAGGAAGCCAAAGCCTTCACTTTACTACAGTGACATAATGCGCTAAACCATATTACCACCCACTCATTCTGATTCAGTCCACCAAAAACAAACATATCTCGTTATGAAAGCGGCTAAGGGCAAGAAAATGTAATAAATTTAACAAAAAAATAATATATACGCATACATACTGTATATATTAACGTTAATTGTTGTATCCTCCCATAATTCGCTTTTTCGATTTTTTTAGCATATCATTGTCTTGTGTGAAAGAAATCAGTAACGTGAAAGGAAGTAGCAATTGTATGAGCCAATCAGCATCGACCTTCTGAATCGGACGTCAGCCATTGGTTGTTTTAAAAGGAGGGCATATAAACGGTAGGGTTGCGCTTCTGGAATTTCATCGTCGACGTGCTGAGAGATAAACTGTGTTGGTAAGTCTGTGTATAAATCATGTTACATTTATAACAGCAGTAACAATCCAGTATCCTAAACGATTTAGTTTGGCACTAACGCGGTCGCATCAATGTGGCAGCATCTACCAAGCGTTTCGTAGGGAAATCATACCTGTTTACATCCTACAGCTAACACAGGCTAATGACGGTGGGCAGTATTTTGTTGCTGTTAATTCAGCTACTTAAAGTGTTTCAACTTAAAACGCGTTATAACATTATTAGTCTGGTAACGATGTATTGTTGATTTGTTGTTTAGGCGAGTTGTTGCACACCAGCCCGCTAACATGGAACAAACCAATCTGGGTCAGGATGTTGACCGATACGAATTCGACGCTCCATCCCACGTTATTGATCTGAGAGAACTGGAAGAAGAGCATATTGAAGACAACTGGTTCGGTGAGTTTCCGTTACATTGTCAAATTTGGATTTGGTGTTGAGAATGTAGTTTGTCCCCCCTTGCTGCCATTTCAACCGGAGCGCCTGGCTGATGGCCATTATTACCAGTTCTCGTGAGACAGACAAGTAGCCATTCTGTAACAGTCATGGAATGTAGAAATCAAGTTTTGCAAACCTGGAAAAGCCAAAATAAACGAACACATAGTTTCCGAAAAGATATCATCAGTTAAGTATTTATAGTTTAACTCACTGTGATTTTGTGACATTTAAGTTGAGCATTGGTTTTAAATTTTGATAATAATCTAAATTTAATATCATTAACCAGTACACATGGGGGAAACCTGGATTTTCAAATTTCATTTACAGACTCTTGCTGTCAGTATGAAATTACTTCATAATAATTGTGCTTTGTTTATTGTTGACTGTTTTGTATGTCCAGAACAACAGGCAACTGTTCAACTGATTACCCCTCTGAGGCATGAAGGAGCTTCTCAGAGACATGAAAAGATCAACTTGCCCATAGCTGTTGTGAAGCCCCACACCGGAAAAGAGGCTGACTCCGGTTAGTTTGCTGAATATTGTTACTGAATACTAAGCATGCATGCAATTAGGTTGTCTGAGGTGTTCTGCACCAAACAACTGCCTGTTATCGCCTGGGAACGAAGCTTTACAAATATGAATTTGAACCTGTATAAATTGTGTCACCCATGGTCTTTGTCTTTCTTCCCACTGAAAGCTGAACATTTATAGTATGTTTTGAGTCAGTTAATAGATTTCATGAGTTTCTTAAAATTACACATGTGCTCAATGACTATTATAGTTCCTGGTACATCGTCATCACCGCCATCAAACATTGTCACATCCTGGGGTTCTGCACCTCCTGATCAGGCTGCCCAATTGAAGAAGAAGACTTCTAATCAACACCCTGCACAGCCACGCAGGTACTGACTGTGATGGTTAATGGGACAAATGACAGACCTTTGTGTGGGTTGGTTCTTATTTACTTGTGTTCGTTGTTGTTTTTAGGGTGTCCAAGCGTAAGGAGATAACTGCTGCTCCAGTTGCACCGCCACTCAAGAAAAACAGAAGGTAAATGTCATGGCTCTGCTCTCAGTTTCCACAGTTACATTCAAGTTAGCTTATTCCTTGTTGTCAAGACAAAAGCATTTCTGGCTGGAAGACAATTGGATGCTGTAGTTAGGCATCAGGTTAGCTCTAAATCTATTATTCCATCTGCCAGATCTTGAGACACCTAGCAAAAGGAGACTACTGTACATTGTTGTTAGCATATCCTATATACATGTAAAAAATGATTGAATAAACTTGCCAAGAATGCAAGCTTTCACAAAAAACATTGACGCATTGGACAGTAACATCAAGTTCACACGGGAGGATATCAGGAACAGTAGCTCGGCCTTTTTAGACTGATGTACACAATGAAGAGATGAGAAGTGTACAAGAAACCAACACAAACAGACCAATATCTACGCTTTGACTCTCACCACCCACTGAAACACAAACTAGTAGTTATCAGGACTCTGCACCACTGAGCTGACGATCTACCAACCAGTGCCCAGGTCCAAGAGAAGGAGCCTAAACACCTGAAGAATGCACTTAAAGCCTGCTGAGACCCCAACTGCACCTTTGTGAAAAGAGCCACAAGATCCAGGAAGAACAATAACCCTGTGGGTGGTGACGAAAAGAAGGACAAACGCAACATTGTCATTCCATATGTGTCTGGAGTACCTGAGAAACTCAGGAGGATTTTCAGCAAACACCGCATCCCCATGTTCTTCAAACCCAGCAACACACTACGACAGAAACCACCCAAAAGACAGCATACTCAAACACAAGAAAAGTAGTCTAGAGACTTGTGTGCATGGCCCAACACAGGAGGGCCAACGCCTTAGGCCAAGACTTAGCAGTCGATGTAGACTTGGAAGACAAGGGACCCTCCACTGAGGACAATCTTGTCAATCTTAAGGGGAATTCTTCTGGCAGAGATTGCTCCAAAATTACAGTAACAGTGGAAAAAACATTAGTCCTAAGTGTTAAGTACCTGGGACTCCCCACCAGGTAGTTGGAAGTGAAGAAGCGAAATGTCCGTAGTATCTTCTACCAAGTCGAGCTGTCTTCGATTCAACCCTTCTTGGATTCTGTTCAC
The DNA here is from genome assembly GCA_900303265.1 of Brotula barbata. Classification (NCBI taxonomy): domain Eukaryota; kingdom Metazoa; phylum Chordata; class Actinopteri; order Ophidiiformes; family Ophidiidae; genus Brotula; species Brotula barbata. The sequence goes on along the minus strand of OMNV01009071.1, from coordinate 15,271 downwards.
AGGCCGGCAATATAATCATACATGTTTTTAAGATTTCTGAAACCTTTTGCAGGCCAGGGTCCTAAAGTAATGATAGAGAAAATGACTGACTCTATCTCTCCCCCAGAAGTTCTGCACGCATACGAAAATCTGGTAGCAGCCTCTGCAGGAGTGGGAAGCTGAATTCCAGTACCAGACAGAAGGCTCGAGCAGCTGAAGCTTACCCCAGTGCACAGTGAGTCAGCATCAACACAAGCCAAGTTGTTAAAGTTGCTTAGTTCTTTTTAAAATCAGTAATCTCAATGAGTGCCTTTCTAACATTGAATGAAATGGAAGTTTTTGTAGTGAATTCTAACCACATCAATGGAATCCAAATCCAGGAGGAGAGAAACTGTTAGAATGAAAAGAATATTGGCATGGGTGTATTTTTGTTTGAATTTTTGTATGCTTACCCTCTCTGTATTTTCACTTTTACTGCATGCAACAGATTACTTTAAAAAGTAGATTGATACATATTTGTTATGTACATGTGACCACAATCTGTTGGCTCTCAAGAGGGATCTCTTTGGATTGGTTATGAGTATTCTTGTGTTGAAGCATAAAATGGAATCGGCCAGAAATAAAGCAGATTCAGGCTGACCAACCAAGTCTTGCATGACATGGGTTGGTTTTTTTTGAGAAGGGGGGTTGTTAGTTTTTAGTTGTTTTTTTTTTTACTAATAAAAAAGTTGCTGTGTAGCTCTGGGAGAGAGAAAATCATTCAAAAAGCTGTGTTTTTACAGGCCAAACAGCTCTGAGGAAATGGAGCTCGAGCGCATCAGGAATCTTCAAAAGGAAGTGGCTTTGCATCGAAAGAAGAATGAAGCCAGCTACAAAGCTGCTTTGGCTGGAAGTGAGTGCATTTATTATAAAGTGGGGTTTGATGAGACATCATTAGGAATTGTAGCTTGACAACACATATTTTACCATCTGGTTGTATGCACATGCACATTCGTTTTTTGTGGAATAAAAAAGAAAGAAGTAAAAAGACATCATTTAAACTGCCAAGCTCTTTCATACGTGTCACAGCCTGGTTTTACCAGGTTTTCAGGTTAATTGTGACTCCCTTTCTGAAGATTCAGAGAAATGGAAAAGTGTGCATTTGAATAACATGACTTACTCTTCTCCATTATATCCATAAAAAGAGGGATTGATTCATTTTGACACCATGTTTAATGTGTACAACAATAGCATAGTTGGTTGGAGAAAATCACCTCCTGCTTTTTGTTTTGTCCTTTCCAGATCCGTTGCCAAAGAAATTGGCCATGTCTGCAACTGTTCCTAAAGAATTCCACTTCAGCACAGACACTCGTGTCAAGCCAACCACTGCATCCAACACTACCCAAAAGGAAGTGGACTTTATTGCTCAGCTCCGCAAACAACCATCTTCCCCAGTAAGCACTTAATATACAGAACCAGTGTATCAGATGAAGCATACTGAGGTCTTAACTGTTAAACTAGCACGCTCTGTCTTCTGGTAGACTGAACTGCCCCAGATCAGCTGAGAAAACTCGTATTTATCAAGCCCCATGCAAAGAACACAGAACGTATGTTACAGATCTTTTGTTTTGTTTCTCAGGCAAAGGCTGCTAAAGGTGCCACAGTTCCAAAGCCCTTTAACCTCTCTGTAGGCAAGAGGAAGTTTGAGGAGACGGATACCTATGTGCCCATGGCTCAGCAAATACAGCAGTTCCAGAAAAGAACCCCTGATCGCTACCATCTACGGAGTCACAAGAACCTAGAGAGAGGTGTGCAAGATACTGAAGAAAATCTTTGGAATATAAAATCATTTCAGCCATTCAGCGGACTTACTGGCATAAGTAGTCGGCTTTTAATACTTGCTCTTCGGTGTGAGATAAAAAGTCGTTTTATCTGCACGTAGTTGTTGAAAATAAAAGTGAAGCTGCTAACTGCATTAACATACACACTTTTCATATGCACAGCAAATGAAAGGTTTTTCTCTCTCTCCTTTGTCAGAGCCGTCACCAGTAAAGGGTAACCATCTTAAACTCACCCAGCCTCACACGCCCAACCTGATGACCCGCCAACGGAACCGACCGCCCACTGTCAAGAGCAGTGCTGAGCTGGAAGCTGAAGAAATGGACAAACTCCACAAGTACGTTTATTACAGCCTCTCTGTCTCAAGTTTTAAATTAGTTTTATGTTGACAGTGGAAGGTTGAGAGTAAAACGTCCTCTGTCAAAAAGAATCTTCCAGGAAAGGACTGAAGTGAAGGATCTTAGCAATTGGTGCTCTCGCTGGAGGAACTGTAGCCTTTAAAACTACATAACTAAGAATAGACAGCTGTGGTCCAAACAACCACAAAAACAATGTTTTGTGTGTGTGGTGGCACAACGAAAATTTGACAAATTAGGTTTTAACTGGGCAGAGCAGAAGGCCTCGCTTGAGTTTTTTGTTTTATGACTAAGAAACCAACCTCATGCAAGATAAATCCTTTCCTTCTTTATGCACTCCTAGAAAATAATCACTGAAAATGTAGCACATTATTACATAGGCCACCATGCATCATCACACCTTGAAGTGGCAATGCACCATTAACTGGTCTATTTCTTAAATGGCAATATAATATCCCAATCATATTGGCTTTATTAAAATTATTATTGGGATGGGTAATTGTAGTTGTACTTTCCCCTTGTCTCACTTCTAGTAAGAGTACAGAATCTAATGGTCACATACTCTAGACTATATACAAATACAGGCTACTCCGTGAATCAAAATAATCAATCGATTCTTCCATTGTCAAAATGATTGGCAGCCCCTTCTACACACAAGCAAACTCATAAGACATTCATCAAATTGCCAAATATGTTCAGTGATGAGTACAGATGCAATAAAAATCACTTTGACCAATATATTAACGAATAATGCGACAACTTGAACAATTCCTTTCTTATCGTCTTATTGTTTTTGTTCACCCTTCAGCGATGCTGAATAATACAATGTAATGTTAAACTGTGATGTTATATTTACATTATACAGTCAAGTTCCATTGTGACTCATTTTATTTGAGCTAAACAAGGAATGTAGGGGGACGATAAAGCCAGAAAACACTGAATTTGAAAAAGGCAAAAAGCAAACAATATGGTTGTTTTGTGTGTAAATGCATGGAGCAGCTTCTCAAAATTTTCTCTTGGTATTGCTGTTTGTCATGTTGTGAAAAGGTTTAAAATCAAGGCCTTGGAGCTTAACAGGAAGATCTTAGAGAACGCGGAGACTCTGAAGAAGCCAGCAGTTAAAGAACCCACCGTACCTGAGGGCTTCGAGCTGCAGATTGAAAAGAGGCTGCAGGAGAGGCATGCCACAAAGAAACCTCAGGAGGCTGAAGAGAAACATTGCGCGTTCAAGTCTCAGCCTCTGCCCACGAAGATCTTGGAGGGAGTAGTGGTAGGTTTGAATCCCTCTACAAACACACACATAATGTAGCTTTTTGCTGTAATCACCCTATGGCATACACAGCACACCTTTCTTCTCATTCAATTTTAAAATTCTTACTCCATGCTGTTTTTGGCCTCAACTACTTCTGTAAAGGTCTCTGCCGTAAAATGGAATATAAATGCTTCATAAGCTGACAACCTGGCAGCGTATTTTGTGTTCATTGAAATTAAGAAATAAAAAGGTAAAAAAAAAGAAGCTAGCAAGATGTTCCACAGCAGGAGAGGGTCAATTTCCTAATTGCTTCCCATTTAAATACCTGAAAGAGGAACCACACACCTCAGCAGTCCTTTAATTCCTCATTATTAGTCTGTATTCATTAGTGATACTGGCTATGGCAAATTGTGGCTCAAAGTCTTCATGAATGTATTTGAAATTGTGGCCCAGTCATTAATGTTGTCCTTGCAGCCATAGTGTCTAGTGTTTTGTAAGAGGGGTGTTCTAACTGTGCCCTTTAGTGTCAGCTACATCTTCAGCTTTGGGGATCACAGCTAATTTTCCTCAGGAAATACATTTTCTAGTTATGTAAGAGGCATATTTCTTCCTTCACACTGTTAAAGTTCACAACCAACTTGCCTCTGATTCAGCTTTGAGTCATCTAGACTGTCTGAGATTACTGCTAGACAGGAAAGAAGTGAAAAAATCCACTGTAAAAGATGTGTTTATGTTGATTTATAAAACTTATGAGGTAACCAACAGTGTTTATTTTGTAAACTTGGCATTAAGATGATTTCCTCTTTTTTAAGGGGTTACCAGAGAAGAAGGTTCAGCACCCAACTGTGCCAGAGTCTCCTGCTTTTGCCCTCAAAAAGAGAATTAGAATTGACCACAAGGTTGAGGAGGTAAGAATTCGTTTTTTTGCCACCCTCACACAGACCGTAGCATTTGTTCCTTATTTCACCATCTTGTGTCTGTTTATTCCTTTGTGTAGTTTATAGATAAAGCCTGTTGTAATGACTTTGTATGCTTTTAGGTGAAACCCCCATCGCCAATCAAGGCCCCCCCAGTGCCTCATTTTGGCCTCCCCTTTCAGCCTCGTCTACCAGAGAGCCACCACGTGGATGTCTGTCCTTTCTCCTTTGAAGAGAGGGAACAGGAGAGGAAGGCACTGAAAGAGAAAAGGCTGGAGGAGATGCGAAAGGAAGAGGTGAATGCACATTGCCATAAGCTTTTTTGAAGAGCACCTTGTATTAAGTGTCAAACTGTAAACAACTTCACTGGTTTCACTCTTTCTAGGTGCCAAAGTTCAAGGCCCAGCCACTGCCTGACTTTGATGTAGTGGCGCTTCCTGAGAAAAAGAAACTGGAGCCCACAAAACCTGAACCCTTCAGACTTCTAATCGATGAACGAGGAGCTGTCAAGAATTCCCGCTGGGAGCAAACGGTATGATGGAATCTGTAACGAAAAGAAAGCTGGTTCTTCTTTCCTCTGTGCAATAACAGTCTTAATGTATAAGCTCAAACTTTGTGATAGGTAAAAGAAGAGCACAAGCGACAGGAAGAGGCAGCCATATTTAAAGCAAGGCCTAACATGGTAACCTGCAAAGAGCCGTTCCAGCCTAAGAAGGAGAACCGCGCTGCATTGAGTAAGACTTCTGCACCTTGTCACAGATTTACACGTTACACATGACAGTGAGTATGTGCTTGGCTTTTCCATACACATGCTGGAAGGTGTAGCTCAAATAGCACAGCATAATATAGCACAGGGTTTCTGTTTGCAAATCCTGAAAATATTTAATTTGAAAATTATTTCCATTCTAGCTCAAACATATGAATGCTTAGGATTCTGCTCTTTGTAGATTTAAATTGAGTGCTGTCTCTGGGCTTAAAACGAGGTAATTTACCTGTTGATTAAATGACTGATGGAGCATCTTCTTTAAATAATTACAACACTATGTTAGAAATGGGTGAAGTAGAGAAGACTTGTTCTGCTTCAGCTGCTAAGACTGAAGCATCCTCCAGCCTTTTGTCCCCTCATTTATGCCCCCCTTTGCCCTCATACGCACTGTCACGGTACACCCTAGAAGGCATTAATTCCTCCACAGTTGCAGAGGCCTTTGAGCTGTCAACAGAGCGGCGGGCACGGGAGCGGCAGGAGTATGAGAAACAATCCAGTGAGAAGGAGGCACTCAGGGCCTGCATGGAGGAGGAGCAGCGGCGGGAGAGGGAGCAACGAGAGAAGGAGGAGATTGCCAAGCTTCGACAGGAACAGGTCACTATAAAATACAGAATCTCAGAATCTTAACACATGAATACATTGAGGTGTTTTCTAGACATACCCAGACACTCATATCTCCCATGAGTCTGCGTTATTTTGATGAATAACTCTGTTTATATTACATTTACTGCCAGCATAGTTTTCTAACTTTGATCAGCAGTCTTTAGCTGTTTATTATTGTGCTGCTTTGATTCAAGTTGTTGGAATCCTGGTACAAATGTTGAATTTGTCCAAACAAGATTCACTCTAAATCGATTACATCTGTCTCACACATTTTTTTGTTTTTTTTGTTTTTTCATCCACTATGCAGGTGCATAAGGCTCAACCTATCAGACACTACAAAGGTGTGGCCGTGAAGAAGAGTGAAGTTCCACTGACAGTCCCTCACTCTCCCAATTTCTCTGACCGCTTCCGCGTCTGATCATCCTGCCACAGCCCCCACCAAGTCACCAACATTTAGTTATGATTTATTTAAAATTTTTAAAATGTATGCTGCATATTTTATCCCTATGGGTCATTTAAAGTGTTTTCGTTTTACATTGTTTTTTTTCCTTTTTAAAGGTTTTATTACATTTGTTGAATAAATGTCTGGAAACTGTCATCTCTAGAAGAAAGTATTTATTGCTTGTCCAAGGAGAAACACACAGCATGCAATGTCACTTTTCTGAGCAATGGGACAATTCAGATGATGGTTATAGGTGAATGATCATCAAATTGCAGACATGGAGAGGTTGAGAGGTGCTTTGTAAGCTAAAGATAAGAGTACATGGAAGAGAGCAAGATTTAAAATTGTAATACATTTGACACCACTCATGAGTGCATTTGTTTCATATGTGCCAGAAACATGTTGATAATCTGCATTTGTTTTAAGACTTTTTAATATAATGACCGAGGTCAAATGAAAGTCTATTTTCATTTGTCTACTACAGCAAATACAAAAGTGAACATGACGTGACACATTATAAATATGTGGTGGGAGAAAGTGGATTGGATTTAATGACTTGGCTTCCATTGTGGTAATGTTGGATCAATACACGATCATGACAGAAGAGGGATGAGTAGCATTTGCATTGAAATAAAACTTTGAGCTAATTGATTTCTAGGATACAGGCAGCATTCACATGATTTGGTTGAATAACAGTGACACAGTCACTGACCATGTAAACACTGATAAATTAGTTGGCAATTGAGTCTAATTTTAGGCAAATAGTTCAGTCATTTAAAAGGTGTTTTGTATCATTTTATAGAGATTTTATATTTACAAATAAGTATAATGTATAATTTAAATTTCATGGGCAATGTCTCCTACCCGCATTTTTTTCCTTTTTTTGCCTTACGTTATGGTTTCTTGTGGAGTTCTTTCCTCTTACAGAGATGTAAGCTGGGTCGGGAACTGGTGTCATTATCCGGGCTTGTGAGGAGCTTTTATACATTTCATGTGACTCGAGGCGATGAGTGTTGTTTTATAATATTGTTTTTGATTGGCCAAGTTCACCGTCTGTCATAATTTTTCCGTATTGTATTCGCCGAATGGAGCGGGGCGGGGCCGCTTTATCGGAGTAGATCCCGCCCTAATAATCGTCACTTGTAAGGAAGTTAAGTTGTGTCTTGGGATTTGTATGAGCCAATCAACAACGACCTCTAGAACACGACGGTGGCCATTGGTTGGTTCAAAAGGGAAGGAACGTAAACACTAAGGTTGCGCCTCTCTTAGATTATCATTGCCGTTTTGAAGGAAAAACTGTAGGTAAGTCTATGAGCAAAATGAATCGTATACACTTATAGGAAAAACAATAATTCAGTCTTCAAAATAAAGTCTTATTCAATTTACGACCAACATGTTCATGGAAATGTGGCAACTCCATGTTTTTGGGGGAAAAAAGAGACTCGTTTAAATACATGAGCTAACGTGCTAACTACGGTATTCATTTATTTAGTTACCTAACTAGTTAACGCGTTGCTATTATTATTAAAAAAGAAAAACTATAATATGATGACGACGAACCTTCAACTAGACGCCATTAACGTTAATAGCGCGTTAACTATGTTGTTATTTGTCATCTTGTTTTTTGTTCAGGCGAGTTGTTGCACGCCAGCCTGCTAGCATGGAACAAACCGATCTGGGTGAGAATGTAGACCGATACGAATACGACGCTCCATCCCACGTAACCGACCTGAGGGAACTGGAAGAAGCCCATATTGAAGACAACTGGTTCGGTGAGTTTTTCTGTTTTTTTTGTTGTTGTTACATTCCTTAATTTGGATTTAATTTTGAGACAGTAGAGTTTGTCCCCCTTTCCTCGACTGCACCAGTGGTAGTGTTGCCACCTTCAATGAGGAGAAATAACATTAACAAAATTATGCCCTTTAAAACTGTTTGCCTGCCTCTGTGTATTTAACTACAAATTTATTCCCCCCCATGTCAAAGTAACAAAAACACTTTATTAATTTATTTATTAATCCAATCATATTAAAATGTTAATATGGAAGAGTCCATCATCCATTATCCATACCGCTTATCCATATGAGGCTGGAGCCTATCCCAGCAGTTATTGCGGCCAAAGGCAGGGTATTGAATAGTTCTTGTGCGATAACAGACATGTTTTTATTGATTATTTTAGGTCATGAATCAAATGCAAAAAAGTTCTTCATCTATTAGAATTAAACTCTATCTATCTTTGATGCACTGAAACATTTCTGCCTGTCAAATTGGTATTATTTACTTGTGTTTTATTCAATAATCACATTTATTCTCACTACCACTGCAAAGACGTAGCCCATGCATGGAAATATGGGACAAAACATATCCTTTTATGATTCAGTAAAGGACATAGGACATATTACGTATATTGGTGGGTGGAACTCTACCTGTACATTAGAGTTGTACAATTGCATTTTTATTGTTATTACAATAAATCAGGTATGCATTTTGCATATCAGCTGCAGTACAGTCAGTCAGACATGGGGCTGCACTTTTTGTTAACATGAACAATTACTTTGATTAGCCTGAATCAAAAATAATCTGAATACGCCTGTGTGAGAAGAAAAGCGGTCATCACTGACTGTTTTGTGTATCCAGATCAACAGGCATCTTTTCAACTGATTACCCCTCTGAGGCATGATGGGCCTCCTCAAAGTGAAAAGCTCAGCCCGCCCAGAGCCGTTGAAATGCGTCATACTGAAATGGAAGTGGACTCTGGTAAGTTTGCTGAATTTTACGACTGAATACTAAGCATACATTCGATTCTGATGTCCGATGTAATCTGGACCAAATAGCTGCACATTATATTGTGAATGACAAAGCTGTGATATACAGGATTTCACTGCAGACTGCAGGACTTTGAATTTTTTAACTTGTGTTCTGAAAATTGATTTAAAAAAGATGAATTTGAACCCGTATGAGTTACCTGACTCATGGTCTTTCATCCATACCAAAAACTGAACATTTATAGCATGTTTCGAGTCAGTTAATAGATTTCACAATTTGACTTTGAATTGCCCATATGAACTGGATGAATATTTTTAGCTCCAGGCACATCGTCATCACCACCACCATCAAACATTCTAACATCCTGGGGTTCTGCCGCTCCTGATCAGACCACTACCCAACTGAGGACGAAGACTTCTGATCAACCCCCAGCACAGCCACGCAGGTACTGACTGTGATGGCTAATGGGAAAAACAGCAGAACTGATGGCAGAACAATGTGTTGGTTCTTATTTACTTGTGTTTGTTGTTATTTTTAGGGTATCCAAACGTAAGGAGGTAGCTGCTGCTCCAGCTGTACCACTGCTCAAGAAAAACAGAAGGTAAATGACATGGGTCTGTTCTCAATTTCACCTGTTACATGTTATGATGCCAATTGGCTGCTCGATTCATTGTTTGTAGATCTGCTGTCTATCATTTGCTCATTGATTGTATTTTGTCTTAGTAGTATTGAGGGCATATCATTGTATTCCCAGTAGCTTAGTAATTATTGGTGTTGGTGTGTTAGGGGAGATGATTTAATTCTAATTTTCTCCTTTTGTAGTGTATTTTATATATGATTTCACTTGGTTGCATGCATGTGCATCAGAAATTGTTGAATACATGCCTTCAAGAGACAGACTCTCTCAGCACTGTAATATCTTCCCTATAGACTGTCACCTGGTGAATGATGAAATAGAAAACTACTGTTAATTGTGAAAAATAGCAAATCCTTTAAACACGAACAACCAGGTTGAATTAGATACTTTGTTTTCTCAAACATTTACTGCTCTGTAATATGTTACATGTCCCAAAGTTTTCTGAAATGGAGAGTTTGCAGGCAAGGGTCCCAAAGTAATGGTAGAGAAAATGACTGACCTTATCTCTCTTCCAGAAGTTCTGCACGTCTACAAGCCCGGAAAACTGGTAGCAGCAGGCGCAGGAGCGAGAAAGTTACTTCCAGTACCAGGCAGAAGATTCGGGCAGCTTCAGCTAATCCCAGTACACAGTGAGTCCACATCAACACAAGCCAATGTTGCTTATTAGCTTTTTTTTTTTTAGTATTCTCTAAGAGCTTTTCCTTTTTGGCTCATTCTCGTGTTTTGCTGTAATATCCCCATCTCTTGAGATAAGATTGTGCGTGTGTGTGTCCATATGTGTCCGTCCGTGTGAGAGAAATAATGTGCCATTAGACCCTCATTAGTTCCCCCTCCCAGTGTTCACTGGTATTGAACTCTCATTGAATTTACACCACCTGAATGTTCAAAACAGATGCTCACTGTGCAAGAGGAAGGACAAATGGAGTTGCACATGTTTGTTGTGTATATTTTGTTTGGTTGTGGCCAAGCTCTGCTGGCTTCCAATCGTCATAAAGCAAATAATAGACTCAGCCAGGAGTAAGTAAGAGTCAGGTCAGCCGGCCTTTAAGAGTCTTGTGTGATATTATATTTTATGTTTGTTTGTAAAGCAGTTGAAGCATAGCTACTGAGAGAGAGAGAACACATTAGAAAGAGAACAAGAGGTTATGAAGGAGTTGGATTGTAGCTGCTCGGACAGAGGTGTCAAATTGTGAAAATCATTCATGCTTTGTCTTTACAGGCCAAACAGTTCTGAGGAAATGGAGCTGGAGCGCATCAGGAATCTCCAAAAAGAAGTGGCTTTGCATCGAAAGAAGAATGAAGCCAGCTACAAAGCTGCTTTGGCTGGAAGTGAGTGCATTTATTATTAAGTAGGGTTGGTTAGAAGGTATAGTTTAACAAGCTATATTTCACATTGTCCGGTTGTGTATGGACTCTGGTCCTTTGTCATTAATTAAAGAAATGAAAAGGCATCACTTAAATTGTCTAGCTCTTTGATATACGTCACAGCCTGGTTTTCCAGGCACCACTGCTCATGGATGAATAGACATGGAAATCACAAAAAGGTATGTCTAAACTCACATGTGTGAGTTGAAGTAAGCCGTGTTTGTTGGCTATTCCCAGGTGTGAAAGGACCCACAGTGTGAGAGAAGTATTGCCACACTGTGCGCTTTGTTCTTTAGTTCCTGTTTTGCTGAGCACAAGTGGGTGATGTCTGGCATTGCTGATTGCGTAGAGTTGGCGGTAGCTTTGGGATGTGTTTCTCCACCTTCCCGGAGCAACGCACAAAGTGCAATCTGGTTGAACTTTTGCTGCTGCGCTCAGTGACGTAGTTGGCCACAGTCAACAGAAACAAAGAAGCCAGCCGGTACAGAAGTTGATTTTTCAACTGTCGTTGAACAGCACAACACGGAAGAAAGATTGTCCTGGCAGGATCTTTAATCTGGGCTGGAATAGAGATGGTGTCAGGGCCATTCTCATACACATGTGTAGGTGCTCATGGGTGAGGCTGGAATGATATTTGGTTTGAATAATGTTCACTGTGGAGGAAGCTGCTGTATGTTGCGTATCACAAATATCTGTGACTCGATTATTTGTTCGACAGTTGGCTATCATACACTTGTCTCCCCTCATGTATGGACTGTCGTCTCTCTCTCTCTCGCTCGCTTCCATCTCTCCTCTCTGTGTGTGTATTATGTGAGTTGAATCGAAATGTTTACCTCGCCTGAAATACACAGATTTGATTGACTGAGTAGCATCACGTGGGATGAGTTATAAGACATATAACTGGTGTGTGAGTTACCTGGAACACCAAACCAGTGCCGTAATGGTGACAAAAGCAGCGCCGGTTACAATAGAAATGCTCTGTCAATTTTAATCACCCATAACAATGTATTAGTTACATTCTGTCTGGACACGGACCACAATCTGCCTGTTAGTGACTTATGATCTTGGCATATCAGGTGTTTTTCAGCTAGAGGTTAAAAAGGTATAATGTGCCCCCTCGCCCCCAATTACCCAATAGATATACTGTATCTTTCTTGCTGGCGAAAACAAAAGGCTGGTCCTGATTTATGAACCCCATTCTGAGATTTGCATGGATCTACGCGGTACGAGCTGTACTTTGCGGTGCGCACCGGCTGCTACGCTTCCTTTGTGAAAGGCTCTTAATATACACAGGATAGGTGAAAGGGCTCAGCTGCCACAAATTTTCATGGTGAATTCAATTAAATGTACTAGATGCCTTTCAGTGACATATCTAACTTGTTTACATTACTTCTACATATAAAGGTATTGCTTTATTTTACTCTTTGTTTAATGTCCGTAATAATGGAGCAGTTGGTTGGAGACAATCATCACAGCATTCATGCGCATAATCGTGATACAACAGTAATTCTGTCAAATTCTGTCTCCAAGCTCAAACGTCTGAAAATTTGATTTGAGCATACGTGTTCTGCCTTTTGTCCAGATCCACCACCAAAGAAATTGGCCCTGTCCACGACTGTGCCTAAAGAATTCCACTTCAGCTCAGACAGTCGTGTCAAGTCAACCACCGTACCCAACTCTGCCCAAAAGGAAGTGGACTTTATTGCTCAGCTCCGCAAACAACCATCTTTCTCAGTAAGTCTAACAGTATACAGAGTCCATCCCCCTGCCCAGTGCGTCAGATGAAGCATACTGAGGTCCTAACTGTTAAATTAGCACTAAATAAGCTGTGGTAGACAGAAAAGTCACAGATCATTCGAGAAAACTGATGTCCTAACCTGGCACATGGGGTAGAATGTTCTCTAAAACAAAACAATAAAGTAACAGTAACTGTTGAATACAATGCAGCTAATAAGGATTAGCTGTTGTGCACTTTAAAGACACCATTGGTTTTGATCTGGACACAAAGAATTCATAGACTTGTACTTGATGATAATAATAATGGAAGATTTTTGTCATTTTGACAACATTTAAGTGGGAGGTTAACAATGACAGTAATCCAACCCAGGAGGCAATTGTCTTTCTGCAGGCCTTTGTAACCGGGCACAGAACACTGTGTAAGCTAAACCTCATCAATGGAGATGGGCTACATGTGTAGGGCAACTACATCAGTAATTAAATCTGTTGCTCCATTTTTTTCTTTAGTCGCATTTTTCCTTAACGAAGATTTGCATGGTGGCAAACTGCCCCTCGTACTTGCAATTGGCAATGCCAAACTATCAATGGAGGCAGATTTCTGTTGTGGTGTTGTAATCTCTCATGACAAGTTCTGGTCTGGTCCAGATCACATTTGATAGACGTTTTGTTTTGTTTTTAAGGCAAAGGCTGGTAAAGGTGCCACAGTTCCGAAGCCCTTTAACCTCTCTGCAGGCAAGAGGAAGTTTGAGGAGACGGATACCTATGTGCCCATGGCTCAGCAAATACAGCAGTTCCAGAAAAGAACCCCTGATCGCTATCATCTACGGAGTCACAGGAATCAAGAGAGAGGTGTGCAAGATATGTTTTTCCAACATCACATGCTTTATTTACACACCTGGAACTATACTAAGCTGAACATAATGTGGGACCTTTTAAAGCTCTGAGGCAAGTTAATGTGAAAAACTTTCCTTAACATCAACATGGCAGCATTTTCATTCACATTGATGCCGCTGACATTCACTGTTGTTACATACAAGAAATATTGATTTTATTTTTTCTTCTTTTGTCAGAGCCATCACCAGTGAAAGGAAAACATCTGAAACTGACTCAGCCACACACCCCCCAGCTGATGACCCGTCAACGCAGCCGACCCCCCACAGTCAAGAGCAGTGCTGAGCTGGAAGCTGAAGAAGTGGACAAACTCCACAAGTAAGTCTATAAAACATCTCTGACAGAAGTCTTAAGGCTACAGTATGATTAATCTAAAACACAAGTTGGGGTTGTGGAAGGAGGCGGACAACAAAATTCTCCATGGCACCACTTGGTATGCCTGCTTCACAGCAAAGGGCTGCTTTTGATGAACTCATTTCATGTTGTGAACAGGTTTAAAATCAAGGCCTTGGAGCTTAACAGGAAGATCTTAGAGAACGCGGAGACTCTGAAGAAGCCAGCAGTTAAAGAACCCACCGTACCTGAGGGCTTCGAGCTGCAGATTGAAAAGAGGCTGCAGGAGAGGCATGCCACAAAGAAACCTCAGGAGGCTGAAGAGAAACATTGCGCGTTCAAGTCACAGCCTCTGCCCACGAAGATCCTGGAGGGAGTAGTGGTAGGTTTGAATCCCTCTACAAACACACACACTTTGGCTTTTTATGTAATAGCTAAGGCTTCATCCTATTATTATGTTATATGTATTATAAATCTGAAAAGAAAAGGTCTGCTTAAATTAAATTTTGCAAATCCATCATTCTGTGAGAGTGGATTTTCTGCACTGGCATACCTGAAGAATAATTACAGGGCTGGAACCTGAAAAAGACAGAGGACTGTCTGTGTCCACCATTGTCCTGACAAGAATGGACAGAAATCTCACCATTAGGTAACAAAAACCCCATATCTCAGCCCCTGTCCCCTTCCTCAACCTCAGCAGCCCCAGGTTGCTTCAGTAAAGTGGTTCATGGGCCAATTAGGTCGAAAAGCCCTATCATAATTATGTCATGAGGTATAATGCGTGACTTGGAAGTGACAATTGATGTGTATTAGAGTTGCAAAGCCTTTGATTCCCTATTATCACACTATGACTTGTTTTGTCTTGCGCAAGTCATCATCACAATATCAAACAAATGCAATTTTACAGCACCTAGTTATATGCTAAAAAATATCAAATAGATACATAAAAAGGTTGGTCGGTGGTGTCAAGTTACAAGTTAGTTTGATTATTTGTAAATTTAGTGTCAAGATGATTTCCTCCTTTTTTTAAGGGGTTACCAGAGAAGAAGGTTCAGCACCCAACTGTGCCAGAGTCTCCTGCTTTTGCCCTCAAAAAGAGAGTTCGCATAGACCACAAAGCTGAGGAAGTAAGAACACGTTTTCCCTTTCACACACATTTGTTCCTCATTTCACCATCTTGTGTCTGTTAATTCCTCTGTATAGTTTATAGATAAAGCCTGTTGTAATGACTTTGTATGCTTTTAGGTGAAACCCCCATCGCCAATCAAGGCCCCTCCAGTGCCTCATTTTGGCCTCCCCTTTCAGCCTCGTCTACCAGAGAGCCACCACGTGGATGTCTGTCCTTTCTCCTTTGAAGAGAGGGAACGGGAGAGGAAGGCACTGAAAGAGAAAAGGCTGGAGGAGATGCGAAA